>CAMZMU010000089.1:9225118-9470036 GCA_947311845.1 Poa pratensis | reverse complement strand
GGTCCAAGAATGGGTCGGGGCGGACCAAAAAAGGACCGCGTCCGTTTGTGTCGCCCCGTTGGGCCGTGTTTTTGGCCCTCGCGGACACGAACGGATACACGCGGACTCGATGGATCGCCCCGTTGGAGTCATCCTAAGGCGTGTCAAATAGGAGCACTCGTTTTTCTACCGTCCTAACTCCAAATAGGAGCCCAACAACGATTGACCAATGACCTCCCGCCCAACTTCCATACTGGGACAGCAAGCGCTTTAGGCTAGGCTAGCGATTTTCGATTAATACGGGAACCCTAGAGATGGGTACAGGCTCCATGATTTATTCATATAGTTTTATGGCTAATACGTCTATGACCTATTTCAACATCAATTAATTAGATATGGCATCTCTTCAAATGTGAAGATAAATCAGAGATCTCACCCTCAACTGTGCCACCTAGCTCGTCGGATAACCTGCGAGAAATAAAATTGAACTCGCGTAGCTTGTTGGACATAGGCCAAGTAGTGTAAGCTGGGAGGGGGGGGGGGGGGGGGGGCACCGCCCCTCTCTCACATGGTCAATAGTAAGATTGCCACGAGTGACACCATATATTACAAAACATGCGCTTTATGGCTAGCTTAGGCATCATGTTATTTATTTTTTTAAATATCAGTTTAACATGTCTGCCATTGCACGAACAAGATTTTTGTACACAGTGTATTAGTAGTAGGCTGTATGAATCAGTTTTTTTTTCCTTGTCACATAAGAAATTTTGATTTTTATCACTGAGTTTGCACTACTAGAAAAAGGACCTCTAGTTGCGGTTCCAGAGCCCCTTTAGTCGCGGCCGGGCAACCGCGACTAAGCAGTCGGGACTAAAGCCCCCCCCCCCCCCCCCCCCCCCCCCGATCCGCTTTTCTAGTACGCCCACACCGCTCCAGTCCAATTAGCAAATGAAATCATTTTAGTCCAAACCAATCAACACCATAGCATAACCCGCACCAAAATCCCCATTCCAACCCGCACCATTCCCATCCTGAAGTGTAAGTTAGGGGGGCCACCGCCCCCCTCCTCCCCACCACACTTTGGACCAAGTTGCGAAGATTTTTTTGCTTACATGTGTAAAACATTATTCGTATTACGAAAGTGGGGTTTGTTTAGCAATATATATGTATTGCTACCATTATCATCTTATTATGAAAGTGGGGTTTTGTTTACTGATTATAAATAGATATATCAAGCAGGATGTTATCGGTCTTCAGATCACGATGACTGTCGGGGAAGAGGGAGGTTACCTCTTGCAGCATCTGTAACCCTCGGGAGATGTTGGGCCTGCAAATCTGAACTTCCTCATGTGAACAACAACTAGGATTTTATGCAACATTATTTGGAGTAATTGATCTAATAGTTGATTTTCTACAACAACCTAATTATTTTATAGTGCATGATACTAAGATTTAATATACTAATTAATAAAACTTAACGTAGATATAATTAACGGTCTAACATTAAAATGAGCGAATTAACGTGTCCGAGTTTTGGTAACGTGGGGGGGTGGGGGGGGGGGGGGGGGGCATTTGCCCCCTCCCTCCTTACACTTCCAAGAAAGCGTACGCACACTCAGATTTATGTACCTACACATAAAACCAACCATGTGGACATAAGTTTAACAATTCAATTTCCAAGACAACCAAACGATGTGAGAAGCTTTCGGGGAAGAGAATAGGACTTACCATGGACCCACATAACCGAATGTGCCACGAGCTCCCCTACACAGTTGAGGGTCATCAACCATGGGCTTCGCCAAAATCTGCAATCTTTGCTCTCATGTTGTTCTCAAGCAGGATGTTGCTGGTCTAGGGCAATAGTTAGGGCACATCCTTCATGTACGTAATCCATCAATCTAATTATTCTAATAGTGCATGGTCATGAGATTCAACATACTAATAATCCTTAACCAAGAGATAATTAAGAGCGACCTCAAAATAAGTGTAAATTTTTTATAGTGTAAGGGAGGCAATTGCCCCCCCCCCCTACATTTCCAAGAAAAGGTGTGCACAGTCAGGTTAAAATACACACACGCATGGGCCTCTACAGTTAGAAAATTAAGTCTCATTTAGCCCATGGTGGGCAACCTTGCGGATGGAGGTCGGCGAGCCGACGATGAACATCGCCTCACAGAACTTACCCATAAGGTTTGACGGTTGGAAAGGCGACTTTTCAGGCCTGTATGACATGGTTTCTATTCTACTACTAGTGTACTACGATCAACCCAGCTCGACTCTCTATATAGCGATCCCAACTCTCTGAATTAACTCAGTGCTTTTTTTCTTTTTCCCCATATCACATTGAACATTATATTTAGTATGCAATGAATTGATTTCATATACATTGAACCTTTTTAATGTACGGTGAACTTTTTCTAGTATAGGGTTAGCACTTTTCTGTAGGCTGGAGCTGGGTAGTGGTAGTGGTAGCTGGAGCCTGTAGGTAGTGGTAGTGGTAGTGGTAGCTGGAGCCTGTAGGCAGTAAGGGTGACGTGCTCTATCGAAACAAAAGAAAGACACCAGCGCACGGATCCATGGAACTCCAATAAATAATTATAAAAATCCACATTATAAGCCTAATCACAAAGTGGTCGTGGTTTCGGAAGGTGGGGGGCTTCTTCAACAACTTCGGCCGGTTGGTGGGCTTCTGCTGCAGCACCATCGACGTCTTCAAGAATGGCAAGTTGCATATCCGCGGGCTGGTGGGTTTCAGCTACAGCACCATCCACGAGCCCAGCACCGTTGTCCTTATGAGCTACCGGAGGCGGAGGATTCACGCAGTGGCCGTCTTTAATTACGGCGAGCAAGACGTCGGCCGGCGGTGGGCTTCCGCTGCAACACCATCCACGAGCCTAGTGCCATTGTCGTTCTGGGCTAATGGAGGATCTATGCCATGGACCGGAAGTGGGCCGGGAAAGAGATATCTCCACAGACGCATCACAGCCTGGCGAAAGAACCATCGGGCCAGGGCCGAAGCGGGAGCAGTCCTTGCAACCCAGTGGTCTGGCCTGGTCGCCGCGTCGTGCTGCCGCCCGCTCCATGGTGACCAAGAAGATGTAGAATATATATTTTTTGAAGCGTGGCAAAAGCTTTGCCTTTTCGATTTATATAGAAGGAGCAAACAAGGTACGGCCGAATCCAAACAAAAAAAACAAACCATTTAGGAACATGCCTGATTTTTTTCAGATTTTTTTTTGAAATATTAAATATGATTTTCGAGTTTTTTAAACATGGTGAGATCACTGAGCTCGGGAGCACCAACTCTCTACTCGTCCCCGAGTTTCGAAAAAATGCCATCTTCCATATCTACAACTTGCATTCAGAAAACTGCTACCAAGTCCAGAATGAAACTACTGAACCACGATCTTCAACGTGCAAGGGAAAAGTAAACCATTGAACCATGATCTGTATACGAGGAGCATCCGATTTGAACGTAGTAGCGAATCACGTAATTTTAGGAAACAAATGAAACGCTTTGGGGGAGTAATAAACCATGTATTTAAAGGGAAGCCTGCCTCGGATCCTCGATCACTCCCTCTCAGCATTTAATTGTTCATTGCGCTTCACATCCTCGAGGCCAGAAAACGGCCTTGCATACGCTTCATTGCGCAGTAAATATCCCATGAAAAAAGGAAGGATCCATCATACCTATCTACACGTCACCAATCCGTGGGACTAAACCATCTCGTCCGTCCGTCCTGTATTTCTCTCAACAACCAGCAGCAAAGGAACGATGGATCCGAAATTACAGCTCCTTCCTCATCGTCCTTCTTCCCGCGCTACAACTCCAACCTAGCTCTATAAATACAAGCCCATGGCGAGCAAATCCGCGTGCGGGCGCGTGCGACTTAGACTTAGGACTTAGGCGTGGCGGCAGCGGCTAGGCGAGCGAGCTTGAGTGCCACTCTCCTCCGAGATCCATCTACTGACGGTACCCTCTTGCCGTGTTTCTTCATCCATGGCCGCGCGCTTGTTGCTGCAGTGCGGTGATTGAACCGTATTGGTGATGCACGCCTTGTATTGTTTCAGCTCCATATTACTTTCTTCTCCTTCTTCCTACGCCGTGATTGGTGCAAAGTAGAAGGGGGACGAGGAGTGTCTCCGTTGTCGCGGATTGATCTCCCGCCGGCCGTCATCCAAGAATTCAGTGATGCTGGCCTCCACGCTCCCGATATCGATTTGTGATATAACTTGTATGAAGTTCATTCATCTGATAGTGCCAAAAGCACAAAGCCAGGATATCAAAACATCTATCCACAAAATGTCATCTCTTCAAATGTGAAGATATAATCAGAGATCTCACCCTCAACTGCGCCACCTAGCCCGTCGGATGACCTGCGAGAAATAAAATTGAACTCGCCCGTCGGATGAACTGCTGCCAAGGACCAGCGAGCCGCCTCCGACCACGCCGTCGCCGGAGAAACCCGCTGGTCGTAGCGCCGGGCGAGCCGCCTCCGACCATGCCTAGCAGCAGAACCACCAACCACTTGTAAAGGCCCATGGCCACAAGCCGCGTGCGGTATGCGCGTGACTTGTGACTTTGGACTTGGCGAGGCGAGGACGAGTGCGAGATGGAGCTGCCTTCGCCATCCATCAGTCCTCCCGGGTGAGACGAGTGCTGCCGCTGCTTGGCGAGGCGGAGAGGTGAGTGAGCAGGAGCACGGCGGCGACTCAATCTCCGGCGTCATGGCCGGGAGCAAGCCGATGTTCTCACCGCAGGCTGGCAGGTAACTAACCATTCGTCTTGGTCTTTTTCTGCCCACTACTCGAATCTATTTCTTCTTTTACGTATAGAGAGATGGGTACATGAGCAGCAGAAGGCTTTGTCTTTTGGTTTCGATTAATACGGGAACCCTAGAGATGGGTACAGGCTCCATGATTTATTCATATAGTTTTTGGCTAATACGTTTATGACCTATTTCAACATCAATTAATTAGATATGGAATATCTTCAAATGTGATCTATTTTGGTGTGTTCTGGTCATTTTGGTTCATGATAGGTTCCATTAATTAATTAGCTCTGATCTATTTTGGTGTGTTCTGATCTATTTTGGTGTGTTTCTGATCAATTAATTAGCTCCATGATAGGTTCCATTTTATTTGGTGTGTTCTTCATTTTGGTGTGTTTCTGATCTATTTTGGTGGCCTGACGCGCGTGCTTGACCTGGTCGACTAGATGTTGCGGCGGCGGATCCATGCCGAGAGTGGAGGTGGTGGCCGCCGTGGTTGGGGGAGGAGAGCTAGGGTTTGTGCCTTGGCCTCGGCCGGCCGGAGCACATTTAAAGAGCTCGACCGCTCCACTGCTCCACCGCCCACAGTTAATGTGGGGTAGGTGACCGTTGTATCACACTGACACGGGGGCCAAGCGCGGGCCAGGGGGACTAGGGCAGGACACAAAAGCGCTCCGCTCGCGTCCGCGGCCGGCGCATCGGTGGCCCAAATTTGGTCCAAGAATGGGTCGGGGCGGACCAAAAAAGGACCGCGGTCCGTTTGTGTCGCCCCGTTGGGCCGTGTTTTTGGCCCTCGCGGACACGAACGGATACACGCGGACTCGATGGATCGCCCCGTTGGAGTCATCCTAAGGCGTGTCAAATAGGAGCACTCGTTTTTCTACCGTCCTAACTCCAAATAGGAGCCCAACAACGATTGACCAATGACCTCCCGCCCAACTTCCATACTGGGACAGCAAGCGCTTTAGGCTAGGCTAGCGATTTTCGATTAATACGGGAACCCTAGAGATGGGTACAGGCTCCATGATTTATTCATATAGTTTTATGGCTAATACGTCTATGACCTATTTCAACATCAATTAATTAGATATGGCATCTCTTCAAATGTGAAGATATAATCAGAGATCTCACCCTCAACTGTGCCACCTAGCTCGTCGGATAACCTGCGAGAAATAAAATTGAACTCGCGTAGCTTGTTGGACATAGGCCAGAGTAGTGTAAGCTGGGAGGGGGGGGGGGGGGCACCGCCCCTCTCTCACATGGTCAATAGTAAGATTGCCACGAGTGACACCATATATTACAAACATGCTCTTATGCTAGCTTAGGCATCATGTTATTTTTTTTTTAAATATCAGTTTAACATGTCTGCCATTGCACGAACAAGATTTTTGTACACAGTGTATTAGTAGTAGGCTGTATGAATCAGTTTTTTTTCCTTGTCACATAAGAAATTTTGATTTTTATCACTGAGTTTGCACTACTAGAAAAAGGACCTCTAGTTGCGGTTCTAGAGCCCCTTTAGTCGCGGCCGGGCAACCGCGACTAAGCAGTCGGGACTAAAGCCCCCCCCCCCCCCCCCCCCCGCCCCGATCCCTTTTCTAGTACGCCCACACCGCTCCAGTCCAATTAGCAAATGAAATCATTTTAAGTCCAAACCAATCAACACCATAGCATAAACCGCACCAAAATCCCCATTCCAACCCGCACCATTCCCATCCTGAAGTGTAAGTTAGGGGGGCCACCGCCCCCCCCTCCTCCCCACCACACTTTGGACCAAGTTGCGAAGATTTTTTTGCTTACATGTGTAAAACATTATTCGTATTACGAAAGTGGGGTTTGTTTAGCAATATATATGTATTGCTACCATTATCATCTTATTATGAAAGTGGGGTTTGTTTACTGATTATAAATAGATATATCAAGCAGGATGTTATCGGTCTTCAGATCACGATGACTGTCGGGAAGAGGGAGGTTACCTCTTGCAGCATCTGTAACCCTCGGAGATGTTGGGCCTGCAAATCTGAACTTCCTCATGTGAACAACAACTAGGATTTATGCAACATTATTTGGAGTAATTGATCTAATAGTTGATTTTCTACAACAACCTAATTATTTATAGTGCATGATACTAAGATTTAATATACTAATTAATAAAACTTAACGTAGATATAATTAACGGTCTAACATTAAAATGAGCGAATTAACGTGTCCGAGTTTTGGTAACGTGGGGGGGGTGGGGGGGGGGGGGGGGGCATTTGCCCCCTCCCTCCTTACACTTCCAAGAAAGCGTACGCACACTCAGATTTATGTACCTACACATAAAACCAACCATGTGGACATAAGTTTAACAATTCAATTTCCAAGACAACCAAACGATGTGAGAAGCTTTCGGGGAAGAGAATAGGACTTACCATGGACCCACATAACCGAATGTGCCACGAGCTCCCCTACACAGTTGAGGGTCATCAACCATGGGCTTCGCCAAAATCTGCAATCTTTGCTCTCATGTTGTTCTCAAGCAGGATGTTGCTGGTCTAGGGCAATAGTTAGGGCACATCCTTCATGTACGTAATCCATCAATCTAATTATTCTAATAGTGCATGGTCATGAGATTCAACATACTAATAATCCTTAACCAAGAGATAATTAATAGAGCGACCTCAAAATAAGTGTAAATTTTTTATAGTGTAAGGGAGCAATTGCCCCCCCCCCCCTACATTCCAAGAAAAGGTGTGCACAGTCAGGTTAAAATACACACACGCATGGGCCTCTACAGTTAGAAAATTAAGTCTCATTTAGCCCATGGTGGGCAACCTTGCGGATGGAGGTCGGCGAGCCGACGATGAACATCGCCTCACAGAACTTACCCATAAGGTTTGACGTTGGAAAGGCGACTTTTCAGGCCTGTATGACATGGTGTTCTATTCTACTACTAGTGTACTAACGATCAACCCAGCTCGACTCTCTATATAGCGATCCCAACTCTCTGAATTAACTCAGTGCTTTTTTTCTTTTTCCCCATATCACATTGAACATTATATTTAGTATGCAATGAATTGATTTCATATACATTGAACCTTTTTAATGTACGGTGAACTTTTTTCTAGTATAGGGTTAGCACTTTTCTGTAGGCTGGAGCTGGGTAGTGGTAGTGGTAGCTGGAGCCTGTAGGTAGTGGTAGTGGTAGTGGTAGCTGGAGCCTGTAGGCAGTAAGGGTGACGTGCTCTATCGAAACAAAAGAAAGACACCAGCGCACGGATCCATGGAACTCCAATAAATAATTATAAAAATCCACATTATAAGCCTAATCACAAAGTGGTCGTGGTTTCGGAAGGTGGGGGCTTCTTCAACAACTTCGGCCGGTTGGTGGGCTTCTGCTGCAGCACCATCGACGTCTTCAAGAATGGCAAGTTGCATATCCGCGGGCTGGTGGGTTTTCAGCTACAGCACCATCCACGAGCCCAGCACCGTTGTCCTTATGAGCTACCGGAGGCGGAGGATTCACGCAGTGGCCGTCTTTAATTACGGCGAGCAAGACGTCGGCCGGCGGTGGGCTTCCGCTGCAACACCATCCACGAGCCTAGTGCCATTGTCGTTCTGGGCTAATGGAGGATCTATGCCATGGACCGGAAGTGGGCCGGGAAAGAGATATCTCCACAGACGCATCACAGCCTGGCGAAAGAACCATCGGCCAGGGCCGAAGCGGGAGCAGTCCTTGCAACCCAGTGGTCTGGCCTGGTCGCCGCGTCGTGCTGCCGCCCGCTCCATGGTGACCAAGAAGATGTAGAATATATATTTTTTGAAGCGTGGCAAAAGCTTTGCCTTTTCGATTTATATAGAAGGAGCAAACAAGGTACGGCCGAATCCAAACAAAAAAACAAACCATTTAGGAACATGCCTGATTTTTTTCAGATTTTTTTTTGAAATATAAATATGATTTTCGAGTTTTTAAACATGGTGAGATCACTGAGCTCGGGAGCACCAACTCTCTACTCGTCCCCGAGTTTCGAAAAAATGCCATCTTCCATATCTACAACTGCATTCAGAAAACTGCTACCAAGTCATCAGAATGAAACTACTGAACCACGATCTTCAACGTGCAAGGGAAAAGTAAACCATTGAACCATGATCTGTATACGAGGAGCATCCGATTTGAACGTAGTAGCGAATCACGTAATTTTAGGAAACAAATGAACGCTTTGGGGAGTATAAACCATGTATTTAAAGGGAAGCCTGCCTCGGATCCTCGATCACTCCCTCTCAGCATTTAATTGTTCATTGCGCTTCACATCCTCGAGGCCAGAAAACGGCCTTGCATACGCTTCATTGCGCAGTAAATATCCCATGAAAAAAGGAAGGATCCATCATACCTATCTACACGTCACCAATCCGTGGGACTAAACCATCTCGTCCGTCCGTCCTGTATTTCTCTCAACAACCAGCAGCAAAGGAACGATGGATCCGAAATTACAGCTCCTTCCTCATCGTCCTTCTTCCCGCTACAACTCCAACCTAGCTCTATAAATACAAGCCCATGGCGAGCAAATCCGCGTGCGGGTGCGCGTGCGACTTAGACTTAGGACTTAGGCGTGGCGGCAGCGGCTAGGCGAGCGAGCTTGAGTGCCACTCTCCTCCGAGATCCATCTACTGACGGTACCCTCTTGCCGTGTTTCTTCATCCATGGCCGCGCTTGTTTGCTGCAGTGCGGTGATTGAACCGTATTGGTGATGCACGCCTTGTATTGTTTCAGCTCCATATTACTTTCTTCTCCTTCTTCCTACGCCGTGATTGGTGCAAAGTAGAAGGGGGACGAGGAGTGTCTCCGTTGTCGCGGATTGATCTCCCGCCGGCCGTCATCCAAGAATTCAGTGATGCTGGCCTCCACGCTCCCGATATCGATTTGTGATATAACTTGTATGAAGTTCATTCATCTGATAGTGCCAAAAGCACAAAGCCAGGATATCAAAACATCTATCCACAAAATGTCATCTCTTCAAATGTGAAGATATAATCAGAGATCTCACCCTCAACTGCGCCACCTAGCCCGTCGGATGACCTGCGAGAAATAAAATTGAACTCGCCCGTCGGATGAACTGCTGCCAAGGACCAGCGAGCCGCCTCCGACCACGCCGTCGCCGGAGAAACCCGCTGGTCGTAGCGCCGGCGAGCCGCCTCCGACCATGCCTAGCAGCAGAACCACCAACCACTTGTAAAGGCCCATGGCCACAAGCCGCGTTGCGGTATGCGCGTGACTTGTGACTTTACTTGGACTTGGCGAGGCGAGGACGAGTGCGAGATGGAGCTGCCTTCGCCATCCATCAGTCCTCCCGGGGTGAGACGAGTGCTGCCGCTGCTTGGCGAGGCGGAGAGGTGAGTGAGCAGGAGCACGGCGGCGACTCAATCTCCGGCGTCATGGCCGGGAGCAAGCCGATGTTCTCACCGCAGGCTGGCAGGTAACTAACCATGTCGTCTTGGTCTTTTTCTGCCCACTACTCGAATCTATTTCTTCTTTTACGTATAGAGAGATGGGTACATGAGCAGCAGAAGGCTTTGTCTTTTGGTTTCGATTAATACGGGAACCCTAGAGATGGGTACAGGCTCCATGATTTATTCATATAGTTTTATGGCTAATACGTTATGACCTATTTCAACATCAATTAATTAGATATGGAATACTTCAAATGTGATCTATTTTGGTGTGTTCTGGTCATTTTGGTTCATGATAGGTTCCATTAATTAATTAGCTCTGATCTATTTTGGTGTGTTCTGATCTATTTTGGTGTGTTCTGATCAATTAATTAGCTCCATGATAGGTTCCATTTTATTTGGTGTGTTCTTCATTTTGGTGTGTTCTGATCTATTTTGGTGGCCTGACGCGTGCTTGACCTGGTCGACTAGATGTTGCGGCGGCGGATCCATGCCGGAGAGTGGAGGTGGTGGCCGCCGTGGTTGGGGGAGGAGAGCTAGGGTTTGTGCCCTTGGCCTCGGCCGGCCGGAGCACATTTAAAGAGCTCGACCGCTCCACTGCTCCACCGCCCACAGTTAATGTGGGGTAGGTGACCGTTGTATCACACTGACACGGGGGCCAACGCGGGCCAGGGGCGGACTAGGGCAGGACACAAAAGCGCTCCGCTCGCGTCCGCGGCCGGCGCATCGGTGGCCCAAATTTGGTCCAAGAATGGGTCGGGGCGGACCAAAAAAGGACCGCGGTCCGTTTGTGTCGCCCCGTTGGGCCGTGTTTTTGGCCCTCGCGGACACGAACGGATACACGCGGACTCGATGGATCGCCCCGTTGTAGTCATCCTAAGGCGTGTCAAATAGGAGCACTCGTTTTTCTACCGTCCTAACTCCAAATAGGAGCCCAACAACGATTGACCAATGACCTCCCGCCCAACTTCCATACTGGGACAGCAAGCGCTTTAGGCTAGGCTAGCGATTTTCGATTAATACGGGAACCCTAGAGATGGGTACAGGCTCCATGATTTATTCATATAGTTTTATGGCTAATACGTCTATGACCTATTTCAACATCAATTAATTAGATATGGCATCTCTTCAAATGTGAAGATATAATCAGAGATCTCACCCTCAACTGTGCCACCTAGCTCGTCGGATAACCTGCGAGAAATAAAATTGAACTCGCGTAGCTTGTTGGACATAGGCCAGAGTAGTGTAAGCTGGGAGGGGGGGGGGGGGGGCACCGCCCCTCTCTCACATGGTCAATAGTAAGATTGCCCGAGTGACACCATATATTACAAAACATGCGCTTTATGGCTAGCTTAGGCATCATGTTATTTATTTTTTAAATATCAGTTTAACATGTCTGCCATTGCACGAACAAGATTTTTGTACACAGTGTATTAGTAGTAGGCTGTATGAATCAGTTTTTTTTCCTTGTCACATAAGAAATTTTGATTTTTATCACTGAGTTTGCACTACTAGAAAAAGGACCTCTAGTTGCGGTTCCAGAGCCCCTTTAGTCGCGGCCGGGCAACCGCGACTAAGCAGTCGGACTAAAGCCCCCCCCCCCCCCCCCCCCCCCCCCCGCCCGATCCGCTTTTCTAGTACGCCCACACCGCTCCAGTCCAATTAGCAAATGAAATCATTTTAGTCCAAACCAATCAACACCATAGCATAACCCGCACCAAAATCCCCATTCCAACCCGCACCATTCCCATCCTGAAGTGTAAGTTAGGGGGGCCACCGCCCCCCTCCTCCCCACCACACTTTGGACCAAGTTGCGAAGATTTTTTTGCTTACATGTGTAAAACATTATTCGTATTACGAAAGTGGGGTTTGTTTAGCAATATATATGTATTGCTACCATTATCATCTTATTATGAAAGTGGGGTTTGTTTACTGATTATAAATAGATATATCAAGCAGGATGTTATCGGTCTTCAGATCACGATGACTGTCGGGGAAGAAGGAGGTTACCTCTTGCAGCATCTGTAACCCTCGGGAGATGTTGGGCCTGCAAATCTGAACTTCCTCATGTGAACAACAACTAGGATTTTATGCAACATTATTTGGAGTAATTGATCTAATAGTTGATTTTCTACAACAACCTAATTATTTTATAGTGCATGATACTAAGATTTAATATACTAATTAATAAAACTTAACGTAGATATAATTAACGGTCTAACATTAAAATGAGCGAATTAACGTGTCCGAGTTTTGGTAACGTGGGGGGGTGGGGGGGGGGGGGGGGGGCATTTGCCCCCTCCCTCCTTACACTTCCAAGAAAGCGACGACCACACTCAGATTTATGTACCTACACATAAAACCAACCATGTGGACATAAGTTTAACAATTCAATTTCCAAGACAACCAAACGATGTGAGAAGCTTTCGGGAAGAGAATAGGACTTACCATGGACCCATAACCGAATGTGCCACGAGCTCCCCTACACAGTTGAGGGTCATCAACCATGGGCTTCGCCAAAATCTGCAATCTTTGCTCTCATGTTGTTCTCAAGCAGGATGTTGCTGGTCTAGGGCAATAGTTAGGGCACATCCTTCATGTACGTAATCCATCAATCTAATTATTCTAATAGTGCATGGTCATGAGATTCAACATACTAATAATCCTTAACCAAGAGATAATTAATAGAGCGACCTCAAAATAAGTGTAAATTTTTTATAGTGTAAGGGAGGCAATTGCCCCCCCCCCCCTACATTTCCAAGAAAAGGTGTGCACAGTCAGGTTAAAATACACACACGCATGGGCCTCTACAGTTAGAAAATTAAGTCTCATTTAGCCCATGGTGGGCAACCTTGCGGATGGAGGTCGGCGAGCCGACGATGAACATCGCCTCACAGAACTTACCCATAAGGTTTGACGGTTGGAAAGGCGACTTTTCAGGCCTGTATGACATGGTGTTCTATTCTACTACTAGTGTACTACGATCAACCCAGCTCGACTCTCTATATAGCGATCCCAACTCTCTGAATTAACTCAGTGCTTTTTTTTTTTTCCCCATATCACATTGAACATTATATTTAGTATGCAATGAATTGATTTCATATACATTGAACCTTTTTAATGTACGGTGAACTTTTTTCTAGTATAGGGTTAGCACTTTTCTGTAGGCTGGAGCTGGGTAGTGGTAGTGGTAGCTGGAGCCTGTAGGTAGTGTAGTGGTAGTGGTAGCTGGAGCCTGTAGGCAGTAAGGGTGACGTGCTCTATCGAAACAAAAGAAAGACACCAGCGCACGGATCCATGGAACTCCAATAAATAATTATAAAAATCCACATTATAAGCCTAATCACAAAGTGGTCGTGGTTTCGGAAGGTGGGGGGCTTCTTCAACAACTTCGGCCGGTTGGTGGGCTTCTGCTGCAGCACCATCGACGTCTTCAAGAATGGCAAGTTGCATATCCGCGGGCTGGTGGGTTTCAGCTACAGCACCATCCACGAGCCCAGCACCGTTGTCCTTATGAGCTACCGGAGGCGGAGGATTCACGCAGTGGCCGTCTTTAATTACGGCGAGCAAGACGTCGGCCGGCGGTGGGCTTCCGCTGCAACACCATCCACGAGCCTAGTGCCATTGTCGTTCTGGGCTAATGGAGGATCTATGCCATGGACCGGAAGTGGGCCGGGAAAAGATATCTCCACAGACGCATCACAGCCTGGCGAAAGAACCATCGGGCCAGGGCCGAAGCGGGAGCAGTCCTTGCAACCCAGTGGTCTGGCCTGGTCGCCGCGTCGTGCTGCCGCCCGCTCCATGGTGACCAAGAAGATGTAGATATATATTTTTTGAAGCGTGGCAAAAGCTTTGCCTTTTCGATTTATATAGAAGGAGCAAACAAGGTACGGCCGAATCCAAACAAAAAAAACAAACCATTTAGGAACATGCCTGATTTTTTTCAGATTTTTTTTTGAAATATTAAATATGATTTTCGAGTTTTTTAAACATGGTGAGATCACTGAGCTCGGGAGCACCAACTCTCTACTCGTCCCCGAGTTTCGAAAAAATGCCATCTTCCATATCTACAACTTGCATTCAGAAAACTGCTACCAAGTCCAGAATGAAACTACTGAACCACGATCTTCAACGTGCAAGGAAAAGTAAACCATTGAACCATGATCTGTATACGAGGAGCATCCGATTTGAACGTAGTAGCGAATCACGTAATTTTAGGAAACAAATGAAACGCTTTGGGGAGTAATAAACCATGTATTTAAAGGGAAGCCTGCCTCGGATCCTCGATCACTCCCTCTCAGCATTTAATTGTTCATTGCGCTTCACATCCTCGAGGCCAGAAAACGGCCTTGCATACGCTTCATTGCGCAGTAAATATCCCATGAAAAAAGGAAGGATCCATCATACCTATCTACACGTCACCAATCCGTGGGACTAAACCATCTCGTCCGTCCGTCCTGTATTTCTCTCAACAACCAGCAGCAAAGGAACGATGGATCCGAAATTACAGCTCCTTCCTCATCGTCCTTCTTCCCGCGCTACAACTCCAACCTAGCTCTATAAATACAAGCCCATGGCGAGCAAATCCGCGTGCGGGTGCGCGTGCGACTTAGACTTAGGACTTAGGCGTGGCGGCAGCGGCTAGGCGAGCGAGCTTGAGTGCCACTCTCCTCCGAGATCCATCTACTGACGGTACCCTCTTGCCGTGTTTCTTCATCCATGGCCGCGCGCTTGTTGCTGCAGTGCGGTGATTGAACCGTATTGGTGATGCACGCCTTGTATTGTTTCAGCTCCATATTACTTTCTTCTCCTTCTTCCTACGCCGTGATTGGTGCAAAGTAGAAGGGGGACGAGGAGTGTCTCCGTTGTCGCGGATTGATCTCCCGCCGGCCGTCATCCAAGAATTCAGTGATGCTGGCCTCCACGCTCCCGATATCGATTTGTGATATAACTTGTATGAAGTTCATTCATCTGATAGTGCCAAAAGCACAAAGCCAGGATATCAAAACATCTATCCACAAAATGTCATCTCTTCAAATGTGAAGATATAATCAGAGATCTCACCCTCAACTGCGCCACCTAGCCCGTCGGATGACCTGCGAGAAATAAAATTGAACTCGCCCGTCGGATGAACTGCTGCCAAGGACCAGCGAGCCGCCTCCGACCACGCCGTCGCCGGAGAAACCCGCTGGTCGTAGCGCCGGCGAGCCGCCTCCGACCATGCCTAGCAGCAGAACCACCAACCACTTGTAGCATCGCCCCTCGAGGCTGGTAGCAACGCCACATGTCGATGATAGCATCACCGATTGCCCTTGGCAGCAGCGTCGACGTCAACGTTGGTAGCAACGCCGGTACACTACGGCAGCAGCGCCGCCCCGGAAGGTTTGTAGCACCATCACAGTCCCCAGGGAGCACCACCACTAACCGATTGCAGCAACGCCGCCAAGGACTGATAGCAACGCCGATGGTCGCCGGTAGCACCTGCAGCAGCGCCGCCCCCACAAGGTTGATAGCACCACCACAGACCCTTGGGAGCACCACCGTTGGCCGCTGGCAGCAACGCCGCCCAAGGTTTATAGCAACGCGGCCAGCCGCTGATAGCACAACCGCCCATGGGAGCAACACCGTTTGCCCATGGGACCATCGCCATCGTCTCCTCGCAGCACGCCGGCGCTCTTCCATGGGAGCACGGCCAGGCTCCTCCGGCGGCACCGCCGCCCTCGCATGGGAGCACATCTGCTCTCCTTTGGCAGCACATCTGCTCTCCTTTGGCAGCAACGGCGCCCTCCCATGGGAGCACGGCCGCACTCCTTCAATAGCACCGGACCGCCCTCCTTTTGGGAAGCACCGCCGCCCTCCCATTGGAGCACAGCTGCTCTCCTTCGGCAGCAACGGCGCCCTCCCATTGGAGCACATCTGCTCTCCTTCGGTAGCAACGGCCGTGCTCCTTCAACATCACCGCACCGTCCTCCTTTTTGAGAAGCACCACCGCCCTCCCATTGGAGCACAGCTGCTCTCCTTCGGCAGCAACGGCGCCCTCCCATTGGAGCACATCTGCTCTCCTTCGGCAGCACCGACGCCCGACCATGTGAGCACCGCCGCGCACCTTCAACACCACCGCCGCCGTCCGCGCTCCTTCGGCAGCAACGCCTAGGTGCTTGCCGGCATGGTGCGCGGCAGGAAGGCCATGGCGCCTGTTTGCCTTGGGGCAGAGAGCCAGAGAGGTGGGCTCGTCGGCGCAGAACTCGCCGGAGCTTGGGAAGACGAAGTGGGGTTTGTGGAGCTTGATGTGGAGAGGGCGGCCGACCATGGCGCCATGTCAAGCTGGTCGTGGAGGGAGAAGGTGCCCCGCCGGCAGAGAGGCAGGGAGTTGGGACGGCCGACGTTGCGGGAGCGTAGGGGGAGTGGCGCCGCGGAGGAAGCCGAACCAGGCGCGGCGGAGGGAGGAGGGGAGTAGGGGACGCAGCGGAGGAGCCAGGGAGCCGCGGCGACGCAGCCTTGCCATAGCCCAGCGGAGAATCTGGTCGTCGTCCAGGAAGAAAAAGCAGTGTAGAGATAAGGTAGAGAGTAAAGGCAGTGGGCCCCGCTAGCTTTTTCTGCCACGACCAAGGACACGCGTCGCGCGTACGAACCGGAGGTCGCGAGACGCGCGAGCCTCCGGCTGTACAAAGCGTTTTCCTTTTGGACGTGTCTAGCGGGCGCGCGGGCGCCAGGAGGTCGATATGAACGCCCACAGTTAATGTGTGCCACATCGGACACGAAAGCGACATGTTCCCTGGCGCGTGGGCGTTCGATCCGGCTAAGCAGCGCCGCGGCGAGGTCCCCAGCTCCAACGCGCGCCGTCGGAAGGCCCCGCGTCCACCAGAGCCGTCGGCCGTCGCCAGGGCCCATCTTCACCGCGCGCCGCCGGGAGGGCGCCAGCACGTGCCGCCGGGAGGTCCTCAGCCTTCGATGTTGCAGTTGCGACGGTGTAGTCCTCGGCTCCGCGCTGCAGTGGCGCAACGACAGCTACAGACTGAGGATAAGGTCGAACGCGACGACGGTGGGGTTGAGCTGGCCTAGGTCCCGTCACCTCCGGATCGTGCTCGCACGGCCGTGTGCTCCCGCTGTCCGCCGTCGCCGGAATGCGCGCCACGGCGTGCTCTTTCTGGCCACCGACGTGGTGCCTGTCTCCTCCCCGGTCACCCTCCACGCCGCCCAAGGCTCAGCCGCCGTTCTTGGTCCTGCGTCGCCGAGTGCTATAAATCCAGCGATTCATCATCACTGTGGTTGGCGTGCGTGTGCAAGCTAGCTAGGAGCAATCGACCTTCCTGCTTAGTTTACAACGTGCGCGTGTGTCTCAGCGAATGCGCATCAGCTATTTCTAGGTGCTGCCAGTAGCACCAGTTTTTGGCCATGTACTGTACCCATTTGTACAAGTGCTGGTGAGAGCTGAAAATTCTGATGAGATGAGCCAAATGCGCGTAGAAGTGAAATGCAAATAATATGGTTTCCTGCAACTAATATGCTAAATTTTTATTTTGTAGCAGCAACTAATATGATTAACGTAGCAACTCATATATGTTAAGCAACTTCGTAGAAGTGAAATGCAAATAATATGGTTTCCTGCAACTAATATGCTAAACTCAGAGCAACTAATCTGATTTTATGCAACTAATATTTTGGCAGCAGCAACTAATATGATAAGCCCAACAACTTCGTAGAAGTAAGAAGCAATTAATATGGTTTCCTCCAACAAGTAAATATGTACACCATAGAATTGAGATAGAGTTGCCAAATAAAAGGATGGAAAACTTCGAAAGCAAAATATTGTACAACAGCAAAATCCCCCATGTTGCCATCTGAGACGAAGCAACTTTGATGTGCAGTGAGACAACTTCACAACAACGGCAAACAAAGCTTTATGGGCTCCGAAGCAACTTTTGTGAGCTCCGAATCAACTTTTATGAGCGCCACGTATAAAGTTGCTTCGTAACACACCAAAGTTGTTTCTAAATTTTTTGTGGGCGCCGAAACAACTTTTTTGGGCGCCACGTATAAAGTTGCTTCTTAACACACCAAAGTTGCTTCTTAACTCACCATAGTTGCTTCGTCACGAATAAAAGTTGCTTCTAAAATTTTTGTGGGCGTCAAATCAATTTTTGTGAGCACCACGTATAAAGTTGCTTCCTAGCACACAAAAGTTGTTTCTCAACTCACAACACTTGCTTTGTCGAGAACAAAAGTTGCTTCTAAACTTTTTGTGGGCGCCGAAATAACTTTTGTGGGTGACACGTATAAAGTTGCTTCGTACCACACCAAAGTTGCTTCTTAGCTCACCACAGTTGCTTCGTCGAGAACAAAAGTTGCTTCTAAATTTTTTGTGAGCGTCAAAACAACTTTTGTGAGTGAAGGGGCAATATTTATGAGCGACGAAGCAAGTTTTGTGAATGCTCAAGTTTTGTGGGCAAGTAAGCAATATTTAAGCAACTTTTACAAGCCACGAAGCAACTCTTGAGTCAAGCGCAAATCTGCAGAATTACAACACGAGCAACTGAGCAAGCAAAATTCAGAAGGAAAAAAGGATTAGGCCTTTGAGTTAGGCGTCTAGGAGCAGTACATGGACTTAGTAGCATATGGTGGAGCTCGTACATGGACATTCGGGCCAGGCCACTGGAGCAGCACGGCAGCTCGACTAACCGGACGAGCGAAGGGTGGGCGTGGACTTGCTCACACGGGAGGAAGCTTGGGGAGACGTCTAAGCACTAGCTTGGACGGGAGGGATGTGAGGGACCGCGGCAATTCGTGGCTGCTGCTCGAGCTGGACATGCCTCCCGGCAAACACGAGCTCGCGTCCTCGTCCTCCCTCCACTGCGGCCTCCCACTAACAGAGTACACGGTACACCAACGGCCTGCTCGCGAGTGCAGCCTCGATGTGGCAACTCCGGCAAGGACGAAAACAGTGGGGAGGACACTCTGGTTAAGGTCCTGCAGGGGAGGAGGAAGCGTGGCGGCCGTGTGTGCCGCGGCCGGCCGAAATCAGTCTGCGTGGTGGCCGTGTGCGCTGATGACGGCCGGAATTGGTCGGCGTGGCGGCCGTGCGCGCCTCGGACGGCCAGATCGGTGGGCGTAGCGGAAGGTTGATTATCTAGCACGGGAGCTTCGCGAGCTCAGGGAACAAGGTGCCGCCGGCGGCGAGGGGAACGGGGCGTGGCCCGCGGCGGGAGCATCTTGGCGGCGGCGTGATCTGCTCTGGAGGAAGCTGTGTCAGGAGGGAGGTAGGGGACGGGTCAGCTGTTCTTTTTATTTCTGGATGCGCGCTCGTGACGCTCGTTCGTTCGAAGAGGATGAGCGCTCGACACGACGGAATAGCGCAGCTGCGCTTTATGGTAATTCCCTTTCCTTTTAATAAGGGATATTCACAATGAAGCTAGATCTGAACCAGACGAGGTTTGGAATGTGTGAACCAACTTGGCCATGTCTTAATCGCTGAATATATGCTACTCTAGAATTTGGATCGGGTTGTAGTCGAGCCCCAAGCCTCCAAACTAGTTTGTTCGTGTCCAAGCCTCAAAATAGACATGTACTATATTAACCCGACCGATCAGCTGAACCTGAATAATTTTAGTCAGGTACGCAGATAAAAAAGGATCAATACGGCGACCAGACCAGCATCATGGCGTCGGTCTCGTACGACGTGGTCCGCGAGATCCTCGTCCGCCTCAAGGACGCGACCACCCTCTTCCGCTGCGCCACGGCCTGCAAGGGATGGTGCAGGCTCGTCGTCGCCGATGTCTCCTTCCTCCGTCGCTGCTTGCCGGAGGGAGCGTGCGGCTCGCCCCCTTTTCCCGGCTTCTTTGCTCAGCTACGGTCGCCCGGAGGCCCCCCTGCACCGTGCTTCGTCCCCGCGCCAGGCCGGGTGCTAGGCCCTGGTCGCCGCTTTCTCAGCACTTTCTTCCCGAACGTCCGCCACGCTGGCTTCTTCGACTACGCGGTGCCGCTCACGTCGCGCCACGGCCTCCTCCACGTGCGTCTCGACTTGCACCGCGCCGGCGTCGACACAGACCCTAGCGGCGGCGTCCTCCTGGCCGTGTGCGACCCGATTAATTCCAAGCGCGCGCAGAGACTCCGTACGTCCGTCCAAGCGCAATGGACCGCACCAGTCCACTCAAACAAAATCGTACGTCTCTCCATCCATCCGCGCGAGCAGAGTAGAGCTGCACGTCTGCCGTTCCGGTTCCCTTTGTTTTCTCTCTCTCTCTACGCACGAGAGCACGTACGTACGATTTTGACCTAGACTAGACTAGCTCTACCAACGCTTTGAGCTAGCTGCCCATTTCCATGTGCATGCATGCACCAAGGATCGGAGTGCAGGTCTAGCATCCTTGTCTTTTCAGTATGTGCCACAAAACGTCCAAGCCAATTTCTCAGTTAATTTGAGCTACCCGTAAACATAATCATCAAGATTTCGGGATAAATCAAACCAGATTTGAAATCTCCGTCTCGGGTCTGGATGATTGACTGGTGCGACAAATGCTCGTTGCATAGATATATATATTCCATCGGCTTGTGTGCATGCGGTGGTCCATGGACGTAAGTTGGAATGCACATGTGCAGCTATTATTTTGCATGCATCTTCTTTTTCTACAGCAACTATAATATGAAACGTTCCAACTTTAATCTTTTTTCGCTAGGACTCGTGGAATTGCAAATAGAGGAAAATGGCGGGCTAGCAGCTCGTCGCCATCTTCGTCGTCCTAGCCCGGCAGGACCACGCACATTGATCCATCAACGAGCTCGGGCCTTCTTGTCGTCGGGGGTGCCCGATATGCTTGACGTTAACAAGGCGTACGCGTGACCGTACCATGCATGCACGTCGCGGTGACCGGCCGGCGTGCGAGACGGGCTCGACACGATGAAACCATACAACCCGTTCCCGCATGGGCGAGGTCCTTGGCGGAGCATGGTACACGACGACGCCCTGCTCGCGCGGGAAGGCCACTACGAGGAGATCTGCGACCTACGACTCCGAGCTGGGAGGGGCGAGTGCCGGCGCCGTGGCGGAAGCAGCTGATAGAGCACGGGATGGTGGCGAGCCTGCCCGTCGGTGCCATGTACAGCGTCATCGTCATGAAGCTCGTCCTCGCCACGGGCCTCATCCCCTACCTCAACGTCTCCGCCGCACTCATCGCCTTCGCCTCCCTCCGCGGCTAGACCAAGGCGTTGTGGCCCGCCTCGGCGTCGTCTAGCACCCCTTCACGAGCTAGGAGAACACCAATGAGCAGACCTGTACACCGTCGTCTGCTACACAATAGCCGCCGGAGGTCAGGGCCACATGCACGCACAATATCCTCTGGTCAGGAGCACAGCACGGTTGGCGACGGCGCCCGTTCTGAGCTGGGACAAATGATGTTCATCTGGTCGGTCACCCCACAGGTGTTGTCGTCACGGAGGCCGTCCGGCAGGGACATAAAGCTGAGGCACCGCCTCGAAGAAATGTCGTCGGCTCTCGGGTGGTAACAACGGAGGAGCAGCGGTGTGAAGAACGCTAGAACGACAGGTACTTGCTGCGTGGATTTCTACACGAACTCGCTGGCGGCGCCGCTCTCACTTCATGCTACTTTGTCCGTCTCCCCTTGTGCACTCAACCGGTGCAAAACCAACTACACAGTCAAACAAACCGGTACCGGCACCGGTAAATTACTTATGGTAGGAGAAATTCATTACTTGTCATTTCACGTGTCGTTTCATTCTCATGTGTTATTATATTATGCAACGAGATAGTTAGCACATATCATTTCATGTGTTAATTTTGGTTATCCGTGATATTATGTTATGTTCATGAGAGAGTTATTACCTTTGTTTTTTATTGTCTTTGCCATGTGTTAAGATACCTAGATGTCGAAGATTTATCCATGACTGGGAACTCTTACATGCGAGCTCCAGTTAAGGCGATTTCTGAGGTATGATGAGAATGATTGTGGGGACTTGAGCCAAAAAATATATTTGTAAGCATTATCCTTTTTGCGACCAAAAATTATCTGGATAGGTATTATCTAATTTGTATGCATGAAATATCAAATGTTTCAGTATTGATGTAAAACTTGGTACTCCCTCCGTTCCAAATTAATTGACTTCCATTTGTCCAAATGTGGATATATCTATACTTGTAACATGTCTAGATACATCCACATGTGGGCAAATGGAAGTCAATTAATTTAGAACGGAGGGAGTAGTTATTACACCCATTTCTTGTGGATCTACTGTGATCGGCCATCAAGCTGATGGCTTCCTAATCGGTAGCGATGTTACAAATGTGACTATTGAGGACTAGGAGTGACTCGATCTTATCGCTAGCTGGTACCATTTTAGGCCTTTTCCCTCCATTTATGGGGACTAGCTATAGCACAATATTTTTTGTTTTTGTGTTTTCCCACTCATTTTATTTTGGCTTTTCCCGCCTAACTTTCAGAAATTTTAACACATTATTTTCGTTTCAACGTTTTCATGATCGTTTTCTTTGGCAAAGAGGAGGTAAGGAAAACGAAATTATGTATCCTTATTCGTGCATACATGCACACACACGTGCTCTACATACATGTGTTTCTTTTGCTGAATAACGCACTCTATTATTTGCTACATAAAATTCACAATTTGCGGCCCTAAAGAGGCCCTCCATTTTGCTCCGCACACTTAACTTTTCTTTCTCTATCATCTATCAAGGATGAAAAAAAATGTCCCGTATGATTTTAGTCATACATATGAGGCATGTATTTGGTTGTATGCTTTTCTTTCCAGGATATTTAGGTTTTATGAATGACATCACATGAAATGATGGTAGTAGCTCTCATTCCATGCATAAATCAAAAACCCGTGACACCGACAAGACATATGAAATCAAAGGAAATAGATTTCTGATTGCTGATCCGGTGACAACGACATATTGGCTCTTGCGTGAAGATTGTTGATCCGGTGACGTTAGACTCTTGCGTAACCCCCTTGCGGGCAACCGATAGCTAGCCAACTCTCATTGGTGCTTCCAAGTGGAGGTCAATGGGGGTGGTGGCGAGGCCTCCCACTGCCGTGCACCACCACAGGATGATCCAAAACAAGGGTGGCATCGTCGACCTCTTCGGCGCAGGTGGCGATGCATCTTTAGTAACGTCGGTTGAGCCCCCTCCCCCACCCTAAGCTTTGACGTGCCATTCGCCAAACCGATTGTATGCAGTCGATGCGTTCCATTGCATATCTCTCGAGAGTATGTGCTAAAAGATCTAGATAAGGAGGTGTTTCGTCTCGTTAACCGTCTCGTGAGTCATCGTCAACATAATTTCAAATTCATAAGCCGACTAATCGATAATCAAAGGAGCAAGGGTTGGCCTAGTTAGCTAGTAGCTAGACCATCGCCTTGTGTGCGTGCGGTGGTCAGTGGAGTAGCTAGTTTTGAATGATTAATATGAAAACGTTGCGACTTTAATCTTTTCTCGCACGGAGTCGTCGAATTGCAAATTAATAGAGGAAAATGAGGGGCTAGCTCGTCACGTCCTCGTCCTAGCCTTGCACGGAGTAGCTAGTACATTGATCCATCAATGAGCTCGGGCCTTTTTGTCGTCGGTGGTGTCATGCATGCATGGCACGGATCCCTGAGCAGCATGTCGATCGCGGTGACCGGCGATGGATCATAATAAGCACTGGCGTACGATCATCATTTTGAGTACGTATTGCCATATACATGTAAATCCCGTTCACAGTTTTTGTGCCAAACCGCCTGAACCACGAGCTCACCCTGCACCACTCCAGAAAACCGGTTTGTTTCGGGTTGCTGGGTTTTCAGTTCAACACGTGGATTGGAAACTAGGAGCTTGTTTGAGACGGGCTCCAACACGATGAAACCATGCAACCCGTTCCCGCATCTCGGCGACGTCCTTAGCAGAGCATGGTACGCGACGGCGCCCCGCTCGCGGGAAGGCCGCTACAAGGAGATCTGCACGCGCGCGGCCGCGTGCCGCCGTGGCAGAAGCAGCTGATAGAGTGCGGGATGGTGGCGAGCATGCTCGTCGGAGCCATGTACAGCGTCATCGTCATGAAGCTCGTCCTCACCACGGGCCTCGTCCCCACGTTCAACGTCTCCGCTGCCCTCATCGGCCCATCGCCTTCGCCTTCCTAGGCAGACCTGCTGCACCATCGCCGTCGGGGGTTAGGGCCACAGGCACGCACAACATCCTCTGGTCAGGAGCAGGGAGCACGGTTCGCGACGGCGCCCGTTCTGAGCTGCCACAGGTGTTGTCGTCAGGGAGGCCGTCCGACAGGCAGGGACGGAGACAAGGGGGGACGAGCAGGGGCTACGCCCCCCCTATGCTCATGATTTTCTTAGTAATACTAAGCATGATGCCTCAATGTTTAAGCTAATCTAGCTGGTTTCGCCCCCTCCATGAGATGACAAACCTTGATTAGTCTAGCTTTGCCCCCCCCCCCCCCCCCTATATTCATTTTCTGGCTCCGTCAGGGACATGAAGCTGTGGCGCCGCCTCGGAGAAATGTGGTCGCCTCGATCGATTGGCTGGTGACAATGGAGGAGCAGCCAAATCGATCCGATTCCGACGTGTCTCCATTTGATTGATTGCATGTGCATGCATGAATGCATCTCAGGGTCACGTCCACGCACGACTAGCTCAGAACACTTCGAATCCACCAAAGCCGGGGGCACAAGCTAGGTCAATGTCGTTCCACGTCCTAGCTATCTACCTAGAATTTCGTACCAGTTTTCAACGATTATTCCGCAAAACCACCTACTTTACATAGAAATAATGTAGAAAAACTATTTCCTATGATACGGCACAAGAAATGGTAGCGTAAGACCCACAAATACGAATTAAAATATGAATTCATTTAACATGCATAAAAGACCACTAGTCAGTTTTCCCGCACACAGCTCCAACCGCCCAAAGAATTCATATTCCGGAAACTATAACTTTTGCATACGAGCTCTTATCGGGGCGATGCAAAACTCTCGAGAGTTAGTTTTTTCATGACTTGTACTTTTTGTGATCAGGCAAACAAAGCGATAGCAACGGTAATTTTTGGGGTTCCCGCCTTATTTTCGTGACTGGTTATCATCTAAGCAGGTGTTGACCTAATTCTTAAGCATAAAATGTCGAATTTCTTAGCATGCATGGAATACCAATTTACAATCATGCAATGCATGTGGAATGATAGGCATGCATACCACACGTGTCCATCTCCACGAGAACAAATACTACAAAAGAAACATAACATAAAATAATATAAATGCCGCATTTACCATTTTGTCATTAAATCCTCTCTTCCTTCTATTCTTTTCAATACTCTTCTCTTTACTTCTTTCCATAGTTTCCTACATTTGCTTGTGCTTCCAATCCCCAGGACATTCACTCGACTCGGTGGTCAGATGATGGGCCACGTAATTTTGTAGTCAAAAGAACATCGAAGAACGTTTTAACCGTGAAAAGTCATTCTTTCAAGCCGAGTTTGAGGATCTAGATGGCGTACATGACATGTGCCAAAGTTTTCCACGGATTCCAAGGGTACGGCATGAAAAAAAAATTTGGATGAGAAAGCATCGTTGTTTTAGTGAACACCGCGTAACACAAATAATGGAATAGTGCTCTAGGTCGTCAAGCGAGAGAGAAAACACAATGTAGGTGCCTCAGCTGCCAACATTTACTCAATCTGGGTAACTCCCGACACACAGTCATAAAGAGCCGAGAAAATTCTCTTGTTCTAGTGTTTTCCCGCTCATTTTTGTTTTGCGAGTTTACTACCCTTGTTCAGGGGTTATAACTTATAACACACTAGTATTATGTGTTCGACAATTCCTCCACCCATTTTTGGGAGTTATAGCGCATATAATTTTTGGTTTTCCCGCCCTATTTTCCGCAATGAGTGATTTTCTATGTAGAAGTTATCTGGCTTGTAAGTATAAAGTAATGTTATATATTAAATAACCATGCTTATTTGATAAGAGATACAAAAATGTTTATAATAAGCCTATTGGATTAAACATGATCATAGTGAGGTCTAGCTTGGCTGGGGTGCTAGTCATTATTTTTCTAACATTAGTCGATAAAATTGATACTAGTGGCGTGCCAGTTGATAGGCATCCATTAATTTTTTAAAAAATTCCTAAATGGTCAGTAGTGCCATGTTATTGCAGTGACACACCAGTAGTATTATTGTGACTAGTCTGGACGTCTGAATAACATGCCAGTAGTAATCTGGCGTGGACCAGCCCACACTAGTGGTAATAAATACCACTGGCGTAACGTTTATTGGCGACAATGTTGGTTCACGCAGCTTAAGACGACTCACACTCTACATCCCACAATGAATCGTCAAGAGAAGAACATCGAAGCATGGTTGCCTCCTCTAGACTTATGCACGTATCTAGACATGATCGCCTTCAAGTCCGAGAGGAATAAACAGGGGTTGGTTATGCGCTCGGCATCAACGACGGGACAAAGGTCTTTAGTGACGAGAGGGATGTCCGGTCAAAAGTGTTAAGTTTCGATATTTTGAACATGAGAATTTGAGTGTTTGCATGAATTGGTCAAAATAATAAAGTGAAAGTTTTTTTAGAATTGTTAATACAAGAAATACACATAAAATTATATATTTCCTTATTTGGGTGTGTTTGAAATAGCGAAAATAAATGGTTAAATATTTTTGTAAAATATATGTTTAGGGTGGAAACATATAATATATATTATACAGATCTTTTGCCCAGGTAAAAATGGATGACTTATTTTAGGTTTATTCTCACATTATATTATCAAATAGATTATTTTGGACGACTTGGTCAAACATTTATTTTGGAAAAAACTACGAATGGTCATCAAATCACTAATGGAAGATTTGTTTTTTCTTTCAAAACAGCTCATATGGAACCTAAAAAACCAATTGTTTGCCCAATTTTTTGTTATCTTTATGTGTTGATAACATGATACAAAATATCATGATTTGACAAGTACGAATAATCGATTCAAGGACTTAGGATGCATCTACGTATAAATCAACGGTTGCGTGTGCTTGCATCTAGTTCCATGTAAGTCTTTTGGAATACAAAACGGCTAGCTAGCTCCATGTGTTGTACTCCGATGGGCATCGACCTTGTTGCCGACATATGCAGTTTAGCTGCTCCGGCGTACCTTGCATTGTGGCATGTCAGTTGGCCGGTGTGTGTGCATGGGGCATGCATGCACCATTATATCACGTACGTTCTTGATGTTAGCTCTGACCCATCGATTATTGACTAGCATGAAGATCCATGACCGGGGAACTAGTACAAAATTCATATTAGCTGGTACTCCTCGTCCATCTCTCGTCTACTCGCCTCGATCCACCCGGACACCTAGCATTCGTTGACGCCTAGGAGGTCTCATCGACGATCCACCATGAGAAGTTAGACGATGACATAATCATCAACAAACCACATGGATGGGAGCGACTGTATACGCGATCTATGGCTTGGTCGGCGTTATGAATGATCACACTGATCACCGCCTCTACCTTTAGAGGGCACAATCTTGGAAAAGTCCATTGGCGTTGTGGCCCAATCCTGGATACGTCTCGTTGTCCGATTCTAGCTGCAGTTGAAGATGAATGGATGTCGTGGTGAATTTGCCCCTTCTCCTAGCTATTATGTGGTGTCGTCCGCGCTTATTGCTATACAATATCAGTACTCTTTCAACATGCATGTAGCACATACAGTTTTTGGTAGCACTTTCCCTCATAATTTAGGTAACCAGCAATTATCTAAGAATGTCAAATTATTGTGTAAGCATAAATATTAAATCTTTCAATATGCACCAAAGACTTGGCAGTTTTCTTGTTCATTTACGTTTTGCAAATTTCCTCGCAAGTTTTGTAGGGGCTATGGAACATATACCTTATGTGTTTTCTCTCCAAATTTTCGCGACTCAATATTTTAGGAATTCATATTTTGATTCTACCGGTGTGGGAGTTAGGTTTTCCATGACTTGTACTTTCCACAATCTAACCAAACGCCATAGCATGTTTAATTTTTGGGTTATACTTATAAATAAAATATCTAGTCTCACAACTTGCATGAAATATTATATGTGCTTGCCAATGACTACAGTGCACATGAAATAATAGGCATGCATACCACTTGTTTCTCCGGTAGAGAATAAATAGTGCTAAGGAAACATAGCTACGTCCATTGTGTAGTCGTTAATTAAAGTCTCTCTCCCTCCCATTTCTCCAATATTATTCTCTATTTTTTTCTACATAGCTCTTTGCTTGCGATTTTCGAACCACAAGAATCACTCAATTTAGAGATGCGACAAGCGACGAAGGAATTTGCGAACTAGTTAATGAAATAGTAATAAATGTTTTGATAGTAAAAATGCAGTAATGTAGGACATTCTGAGGGTCGCCTCGCATGGCATGCCCCCCCCCCCCCCCCCCCCCCCAATGCCCACCGCCTCTTTCATGAGACACACGCACATGCATCGCGCCTCCCTCCCCGACCCATACTCGATCCAGGCTTCGGACCGCGCGTCGATATTACGACCTCTAGCTCTAGCGGGCCCAACATCGATGTCGTTGTGCTAGAGAAGTCTAGAAGTGACGCCTCGAGGACCACTCCCACGGCTCTGCTAGGTACATCTCGTCATCCGCTCCCGATATAGACACCATGAGCGTATCAACTACGAACCACATGGCAACTGGCTACACATAGGAAGATTAACAGATGGTGACATGGAATTGTTCCGGCTCGTAGCTAGCTAGTGTGCGGCACCGGGCTTTAAGCGGCCGAGGATGCGTTGTATGTGCACATGGCGGTGGCGGGATCGATGATTACATAAAACAAGCGGAGAGGCTAGGCAGATCGGAGTAAAAAACATGTAATGAGGGCATATGGAGCTAGTGAAATTTTCTATAGGTGGAGAATTAGCTTTTTTGGGCGGCAACCCGTATTGGTACAATACGAACCTATCTAGAGTCTGTAGACTATTTAATACTCCGTACATACAAGGGTAAGAGCGGGGAAAACAAGGAGACATAAATAGAAGCGTGGAGAAACTCATGAGGCGTGCAATTTATGTCAGCACCACAAATGCACGCGCGAGGAGGAGCCTTTCCGCCTCCCAGCTGCAAGTAGCCAATGGGATCGCTCCATGGAGGTACAGGCGGATCGGCCATCTCTACCTTCAATCACCCACCAAGGCCATCCAACGGCTCGCCTCGAAGGAAAAAAACGACCAAAACGAAATCAGTATCCAGTCTCGAGTCGACGCATTACTCCACCTCCTCCTCGAACGAAACGCAATCAGTGTCTCTACTCCCGACGCATCCCCTCCTCGCTCAGACGCTCACACTTTCTTCTTCTTCGCCGCCGCCGCCGCCACCGCCCTCCTCTTCTGCTACCACGCCGCCGTCGACCTCCCCTCTCTCGCCGCCGTCCCCCCCACCCATATCTTCCTCCTGGGGACCGAGGAGGAGGAGATCAAGCCCGGTATCCCCCACCTCGTGCTGCCGTGGGCTCCCAATCTGAACCATCGATCCCCTTTCTCGCCGCCGCTCGCCTGCGCCGGTGGTGGCTCCCCTACGGCGTCCGCGTATCCCCCTGCCGGAACACGACGCGGCGCCTGCTGGTGGCCCTCGCTGACGCCGCATCCAAGCCCAACCGCCTCCATCCCCCCCGCCAGCAACCAGGCTGCAGCAGCGCCTGCTGGAGCACGCTGCGGCTCCGCGCCGCCGCACGGAGAGTGGGGCGGGCCTGGAAGACGTCCAGCGAGAAGATGTCCAGCGAGAGTGGGGCGGGCTCCGCGCCGCCGCACGGAGAGTGGGGCGGGCCTGGAAGACGTCCAGCGAGAAGTGCCTGCCACCCCGGAGCCCGCCCGACCAGGCGGGAGGTGGTGATGAAAGGTCCGCCCTTTTCTCTTCCTCTGTTTTTCATGCTATGCCGTCCTACTACTCCCACGTGCCTACCTGATGTTGTTGAATTCATTTTGCGTTCTTTGTCATGCAGCACAACCTGTCTTCCTTCGTTAAGTTGAGGAAAATCAGACTCCTGCCGCCGCCGCATCCACCCATGAAGCCCATGCCAACGAAACCTAGCAGGCCCGCCGATTTGAGGAGGACCTCAAGTGGGGAGGGGAACCAGGAGGTGCCGAATCCACAAGAGCCATCCATCGGGGACGATGCTGCAGATCGAGGTCTGAACGGCAAACTAATGTTGATGCGGCCATCGAGCCGGTGACTTCTTGATTGCTACTAGCCTACTAGTGATGATGTTGTACATAATGTCTACATTTGTGTAGTTGATTGATTACATAGCTAATGTAATCTATCTCCCACATTTTATCATAATTTCGAAATCAATCTGGTTTCTATTGTTGCCTGGTATTGATGTGGCAAGAACATGCACACTGATAGTTTATTTTATCATAATTTCGAAATCAATCTGGTTTCTATTATTACCTTTCAGCCTTCACATGTAGAGACTGACAGTTTATTTACTTTGACGCTTTCCCCTTTGTTGCAGTACACATAGTGTTGACAATAATGTTTGTGAGCCTACTTTTGATAGCTGTCATTCATGTTAGTGATGGATTATGATAGCTAGATGGTAATGCTCATATGATTTAGATGTTTAATAATTTTACCAGCTTGTAAAATGCTTTCAGCGAACAAGTTGTATTCGTTATGCTCTGTTCCTGGTACTGGCTTCATGCTAAGTTTTTTTAGAGTAGCATACACGGTTGTGTGAAGTCGGCTATACCTTCGGCAACGATCGTGTCTTTCAGGTCACAATTCTGAACCTCATCTGGTTGTGTGTTTTGCAGGTCGCTGACTTGCCCCTGGAGCCAATCAATGGTCTCTCTCGGCACAACCTGCCAGCGTGTTCCCGAGGCTGCTGCTGCCGTTCGCCATTCCTACATGCTGTTGTCGGCCACCTCCCAACCTGCTGCTGCCAGGCATGCCAGCAATGAAGCTGTCATAGAAGGTGAGATGATTAATTGTTACCATATATAATAGCTGCTGGTTCATGTACGCGCATTGTGTGCCTTGATGGTGTCAGACCACGTTGAAGGCCCAGATCACAAGCTGCCGCTGTGCATACATCTCTCTTGGTCTTACTGATAACGAAGTGCAAATGTGTGAATTTTTGCGTGTTTAATTTGGTGCCAGTGTGTGTTCTGTGCTCCTAGTACTGGAGGTGGCAGCTATATATGTGTTACTAGAGTGCTTGATAAACTTGGAAGAAAATGCAAACTAACAGATCGCTTTTGCCTGATGACATGATGGCATCGCTCGGTGTATTTTTTTTTCCTTGTATCGAACAGCCAAACATGAGCAGCCCAGTTGGATACAAGGAAACCAAGCATGACTTGTTCTCAAAGTTCAATGCTAGAAACCAAGCTTGGCGTGGCTCTTGAGCTTGTCCTCAACGGCTGATATTTGACTGTTACAAAAATTGTCATCAACCATGCATGCAAACTCTTTGGATCACACGGCAAATAATTGCTGATGATAAAAGTGTATAAATAGACTTGTAACATCAAAATGTACAATTCAGCTCTGACTCAAATTCATCTAACGTACTAGACTTGGTTCTCTTTGTCGGAATCTATATTCTTACTCTGGACAAATTTTCGAGTGTTCAAATGTTTATTTATTTTTTGGCATACAAAGTGGTTTTCGTGGTGAAACCTGTCTTTTGTACTATGGGTGGTAATTTTTCCTTGTATTATCTTCTTACAAGCTGAACTCATAGTTCATTATATTCTTCCTGTGCAGACAAGTGGCTGTCAGTGATTCGGTCTGGCATGACCAAGCTGTTGCGGCTCCAGCGACGCTGCTGCTGGGCTGGCCATGGCCTTCTGCGTGGTCGGCTAGGCTGGATCCTGGCTTTGACTACCTCTTGGGGTCGCCGCTGTGCTGCAACCGCGGTGGTGGTGACGTTTTGCCTCGGCTACATCCCACTCCGGTGAGCTCCTCAGGTTGCATGTTTGGTTAAAGTTGTCGTTCGATTACGAACGAATGAAGAGTGGCAAGTTATCTCGTCTTGGAAATAATTTTTGGCTTATATGTGCTGGATGCATAGGCCTGCTTATATTTGCTGGTTGCATAGGCCTGCAAGTTATCTTGTTGGTATCACTTGTGTACGTCCAATAGAGTTGCTCTGTTAATGCTAGTATCAGTGTCCAAATGCATGCTGTTAATTCTGGTAAGCCACTCTGATTGATGGTTTTGAGCTCTTGCTCTAAGCTTCCTAGTACTAGGTTCCGAATGCTACTAGCTGGTAGTGTGGTCTTTGTCTGGCCTTGGCTAGGGAGGAATGTCTCCATTTGTTTGACATTCTCTTGTTCTAGAGATCGCCCATTTTGAAGGAACAAAAAAAAAACATTACCAGAACATGAACCTTCTTCTGTATGAACTGCATATATACTGGATTTGTTTGTGGTAGTTAATCCTGACAATTATACCTTGTGTTGGTAACTATTCTGGAATCTTTTCAACAAATTATTTGTTTTGCTCCATAGAATGCATGAGTGTGTTTTGATGATACGAGAGTGTGTTTTGATGATACGAGTTTTCCTGACATAAACTCTTGTTCAGTGGTGCATAGCTAGTGTTGTTTCCGAGAAAGAGAGCTGTTTGTGGCTGTTGCAAGTGCAGTTGTTTGCGAGACGGAATATCATGTGAAATGAGATCCGGATGTTTGCCCACTTTCCATATTTGTGTTGATGATTTGCCTTTATCCTTGCAGGTTGCGTCGGGCATAGGAAGAAAGTCGAGCAGTTGTGTAGGGCTTTTGGTGACGAGGCGAAGAAGAGACAACCTCCTCCCGAGGCTGCTGCTGCCAGTCGCCACTTCGACATGGTGCAGCCGGCCACGTCCCCAACTTGTTGACCTATGCATAGGAAATGTATGTGCTCAACTTTATTTTTTTATTTGCTTGTTGCTTATGCACATACACTGATGGAACTTCTTGTATATTTCCAGGTTCAGAATAAGCATTTAGGACCATATTGGAGGAAGCCGTGGCCACCCTCGCTTCATGCGCCGTGGTAAGCCCGGGCTGCGACTACTTCCTTGGCACCGGGCCACAGCCGTGGTGGCGGCGACGTTCGTCCTCGGCTACATCACCCTCCGGTAAGCTCCTTGGGTTCCCTTCTTGCTCTTCTACGCGCTCTGTGGTACCAGGGCCTTCAATCCATTTAGGATTTTGTGCTCTGACTTTATATGGTGTGATATACAATTGTTTGATTACTCGGTGGAATTTTGTCGCTGTAAAATGAATCTTGAGATATGTTGACATGCTGCCTATGATTTAGGTTCAGCGGTGATGGTTCTAGTTTGCTAAGTTTGGGGTGTTGTGGGGTTGATATGACATTCTGGGATGAATATGATGGTGGTGGGTTTTGTTGAAACGTCCCAGTTCCCCTGTTTATATTTTGGTGAATAAGACTGCTGCTGAATGAATGCTTTAGTCTCTGTTTGCATTTGCATTGCACGATGTTTTCTTATATGCGGTAACTTGGAATCACATCTCTCTCTGGAGCAGCAATCATGCTGGCGCTGGATTCTGGTTTGCCATATTTGTGTTGATTATGTTGTATATCTGGGGTAGTTCTTTTTCTAAAGCTGCACATGTACAGCTGCATTTGCTTGGCTGCTGATTGATATTTGTGTACTTGCGAGCATTTGTAATTTTTAGAATTGGAGATCAATGCGAGTACAATTGGAGATTTCAAGACATCGATGCAGCCTTGATTAATTATGCAGCTGACTATTAGCTGTATTATGTTTCCAGTCGGTTGAGCCCATTTGCTGCCATGTATTTCGTCTGATCTAATCATACGCGTATTGTATATTGCATATATCTTGGACATGAAACACTCTGTTTTCTCTCTGCAACTAGACAGGATAATCGATTGAATTGTTTTATAAACTACTTAATGGGATGGATGGATCCTGTACACAATATAGGAGTAAATGGCCAGATCTTGCTCTAGGAGCCAGAAGACGTGAGTTCACTCTAAGGGCACCCGATTTACTACTAAAAAACCAATCACGGCGACAGTTTAGCAAACGGAATAATTAAACGCAACTTATTTTCCAAACTTTTAGAGGAAATTAAAAAGAACCGCATGCATTGGGACTCGTAAAAGCGGTGCATGCTTCACGAGAGACCAGAGTATGTCATGGCCACTGCAATTATTGCAGATGGCCACTGCATGCAACCAACCAGAGTATTAGATGTAACATAAATAAAAAAAGGAAGATTCACTCGGGGACCTCCATGTCACCGATCCGGGGCATGATGATGTATCAGCCATCCATCCAACAACAAAGAACCGGATCTGATCTTCTTCTTCATCCCATAGCAGATTCACTCGGAGATCTCCATGTCACCGATCCAGGGCATGATGATGTCTCAGCCATCCATCCAACAACAAAGCAACGGATCTGATTTTCTTCTTCACCCCATAGCATCTCACCTTTCTTCCCTCCAATCTTCCCCCTCCCTATAAGTAAAGGCCCATGGCCACAAGCCGCGTGCGGTATGCGCGTGACTTGTGACTTTGGACTTGGCGAGGCGAGGACGAGTGCGAGATGGAGCTGCCTTCGCCATCCATCAGTCCTCCCGGGGTGAGACGAGTGCTGCCGCTGCTTGGCGAGGCGGAGAGGTGAGTGAGCAGGAGCACGGCGGCGACTCAATCTCCGGCGTCATGGCCGGGAGCAAGCCGATGTTCTCACCGCAGGCTGGCAGGTAACTAACCATGTCGTCTTGGTCTTTTTCTGCCCACTACTCGAATCTATTTCTTCTTTTACGTATAGAGAGATGGGTACATGAGCAGCAGAAGGCTTTGTCTTTTGGTTTCGATTAATACGGGAACCCTAGAGATGGGTACAGGCTCCATGATTTATTCATATAGTTTTATGGCTAATACGTTTATGACCTATTTCAACATCAATTAATTAGATATGGAATATCTTCAAATGTGATCTATTTTGGTGTGTTCTGGTCATTTTGGTTCATGATAGGTTCCATTAATTAATTAGCTCTGATCTATTTTGGTGTGTTCTGATCTATTTTGGTGTGTTCTGATCAATTAATTAGCTCCATGATAGGTTCCATTTTATTTGGTGTGTTCTTCATTTTGGTGTGTTCTGATCTATTTTGGTGGCCTGACGCGCGTGCTTGACCTGGTCGACTAGATGTTGCGGCGGCGGATCCATGCCGGAGAGTGGAGGTGGTGGCCGCCGTGGTTGGGGGAGGAGAGCTAGGGTTTGTGCCCTTGGCCTCGGCCGGCCGGAGCACATTTAAAGAGCTCGACCGCTCCACTGCTCCACCGCCCACAGTTAATGTGGGGTAGGTGACCGTTGTATCACACTGACACGGGGGCCAAGCGCGGGCCAGGGGCGGACTAGGGCAGGACACAAAAGCGCTCCGCTCGCGTCCGCGGCCGGCGCATCGGTGGCCCAAATTTGGTCCAAGAATGGGTCGGGGCGGACCAAAAAAGGACCGCGGTCCGTTTGTGTCGCCCCGTTGGGCCGTGTTTTTGGCCCTCGCGGACACGAACGGATACACGCGGACTCGATGGATCGCCCCGTTGGAGTCATCCTAAGGCGTGTCAAATAGGAGCACTCGTTTTTCTACCGTCCTAACTCCAAATAGGAGCCCAACAACGATTGACCAATGACCTCCCGCCCAACTTCCATACTGGGACAGCAAGCGCTTTAGGCTAGGCTAGCGATTTTCGATTAATACGGGAACCCTAGAGATGGGTACAGGCTCCATGATTTATTCATATAGTTTTATGGCTAATACGTCTATGACCTATTTCAACATCAATTAATTAGATATGGCATCTCTTCAAATGTGAAGATATAATCAGAGATCTCACCCTCAACTGTGCCACCTAGCTCGTCGGATAACCTGCGAGAAATAAAATTGAACTCGCGTAGCTTGTTGGACATAGGCCAGAGTAGTGTAAGCTGGGAGGGGGGGGGGGGGCACCGCCCCTCTCTCACATGGTCAATAGTAAGATTGCCACGAGTGACACCATATATTACAAAACATGCGCTTTATGGCTAGCTTAGGCATCATGTTATTTATTTTTTTAAATATCAGTTTAACATGTCTGCCATTGCACGAACAAGATTTTTGTACACAGTGTATTAGTAGTAGGCTGTATGAATCAGTTTTTTTTCCTTGTCACATAAGAAATTTTGATTTTTATCACTGAGTTTGCACTACTAGAAAAAGGACCTCTAGTTGCGGTTCCAGAGCCCCTTTAGTCGCGGCCGGGCAACCGCGACTAAGCAGTCGGGACTAAAGCCCCCCCCCCCCCCCCCCCCCCCCCGCCCCGATCCGCTTTTCTAGTACGCCCACACCGCTCCAGTCCAATTAGCAAATGAAATCATTTTAGTCCAAACCAATCAACACCATAGCATAACCCGCACCAAAATCCCCATTCCAACCCGCACCATTCCCATCCTGAAGTGTAAGTTAGGGGGGCCACCGCCCCCCTCCTCCCCACCACACTTTGGACCAAGTTGCGAAGATTTTTTTGCTTACATGTGTAAAACATTATTCGTATTACGAAAGTGGGGTTTGTTTAGCAATATATATGTATTGCTACCATTATCATCTTATTATGAAAGTGGGGTTTGTTTACTGATTATAAATAGATATATTACTTTGCCTATCACCACATTTTTTCCTCCGTCCAACTATCTCAACTGCAAAGTGCACAGTAGATGGATCAACAATATAAGTGAAACCATATATTATAAAGCATGCGCTTTACGGATAGCTTAGACTTCATGCTATATTTTTAAATGTCTGCTTAACCTGTCTGCCATTCCCGAACAAGATTTTGTGAACTACAATGTATTACTAGTAGGCTGTATCAATCATGTTTTTTTCTTGTCGCATAAGCAGTTTTGAGTTCTTATAGCTGATACGGCTGGTTGAGCATCTAATGGAATATTTGGCTCAAGTCCAAATCCTTACTGTTATCTGAGGCGGCAGTTCCCAAGGGCATCTGCTGTGGAGCGTCCAACTGCAACTCAACACGAACCGCCTCCTTGACATCTCTGACTATGTTTGAGCTGGATGGTCGTTGTGGCCTCACACAGCGGATAGCCAGATCAACAATCATCCACACGAACTCTGGCTTGTACCGTCATCCAAGAATTCAGTGATGATGGCCTCCACGCTCCCGATATCGATTTGTGATATAACTTGTATGAAGTTCATTCATCTGATAGTGCCAAAAGCACAAAGCCAGGATATCAAAACATCTATCCACAAAATGGACGAACTTACCGATGTGAATATACTAATGCCATAGTGGATTAATAATCCACGCTCCGTAGGATAACAAAAGATGTAGATGTCACTATTCTCACTTAGCTGCCTAGGCGATGTTCCAACTCATAAAAACATGTGCATATAAGTTTAACAATTCAATTTCCAAGACAACCAAACAATTATGAACCTTCTGGGGAAGAGAACAAGAGGCATTACCCTGGATCCACATCGAATGTGTCACGAGCTCCACCTAGAACCTTGACGGTCGTCAACCATTGTCATCGATAGGCCGAAATCGGCAATCTTCGCTCTCATGTTGTTCTCAAGCAGGATGTTATCGGTCTTCAGATCACGATGACTGTCGGGGAAGAGGGAGGTTACCTCTTGCAGCATCTGTAACCCTCGGGAGATGTTGGGCCTGCAAATCTGAACTTCCTCATGTGAACAACAACTAGGATTTTATGCAACATTATTTGGAGTAATTGATCTAATAGTTGATTTTCTACAACAACCTAATTATTTTATAGTGCATGATACTAAGATTTAATATACTAATTAATAAAACTTAACGTAGATATAATTAACGGTCTAACATTAAAATGAGCGAATTAACGTGTCCGAGTTTTGGTAACGTGGGGGGGTGGGGGGGGGGGGGGGGGCATTTGCCCCCTCCCTCCTTACACTTCCAAGAAAGCGTACGCACACTCAGATTTATGTACCTACACATAAAACCAACCATGTGGACATAAGTTTAACAATTCAATTTCCAAGACAACCAAACGATGTGAGAAGCTTTCGGGGAAGAGAATAGGACTTACCATGGACCCACATAACCGAATGTGCCACGAGCTCCCCTACACAGTTGAGGGTCATCAACCATGGGCTTCGCCAAAATCTGCAATCTTTGCTCTCATGTTGTTCTCAAGCAGGATGTTGCTGGTCTAGGGCAATAGTTAGGGCACATCCTTCATGTACGTAATCCATCAATCTAATTATTCTAATAGTGCATGGTCATGAGATTCAACATACTAATAATCCTTAACCAAGAGATAATTAATAGAGCGACCTCAAAATAAGTGTAAATTTTTTATAGTGTAAGGGAGGCAATTGCCCCCCCCCCCCCTACATTTCCAAGAAAAGGTGTGCACAGTCAGGTTAAAATACACACACGCATGGGCCTCTACAGTTAGAAAATTAAGTCTCATTTAGCCCATGGTGGGCAACCTTGCGGATGGAGGTCGGCGAGCCGACGATGAACATCGCCTCACAGAACTTACCCATAAGGTTTGACGGTTGGAAAGGCGACTTTTCAGGCCTGTATGACATGGTGTTCTATTCTACTACTAGTGTACTACGATCAACCCAGCTCGACTCTCTATATAGCGATCCCAACTCTCTGAATTAACTCAGTGCTTTTTTTCTTTTTCCCCATATCACATTGAACATTATATTTAGTATGCAATGAATTGATTTCATATACATTGAACCTTTTTAATGTACGGTGAACTTTTTTCTAGTATAGGGTTAGCACTTTTCTAATTACACATTGTGAACATTTTATTTAGTATATGCTAAACATTTTTATATAAAGTGATTTTTATGTGAACTTTTTCCTAATATAGATCATACGTTTTTAGAAACATATTGAATAATTTTCTAATATATTTTTTCCAATTTATTTATTGGCTTTTAACCATTTTAGCTCTATAAAAAAAATCCAAGAACTACTCCGTCCGTTATTGGCGTTGGGCCGTCTATCTAACACTAAGCGCGCGTCAACTAGGAGCTCTCGTTATTTACCGTCTAAACTCCAAACAAGAGCCCAGCAACGATTGATCAATGTCCTCCCGGGCAACTCCCACACGCGGACATCAAGCGCGTATAGGCTAGCTATTTTTTTTAGGTCTAAATTTTTATTAAATGTTCCCGAGTTTAAAAATAATTCTCGCAAATCTGAAAAAATGTTCGCGTCCTTGAAAATATGTTCATCAATTCAAAGGAGTTCGTGAATTAGATTAACTGTTGATGAAATTTAAAAATGTTGGTTAATTAGAAACAATATTCGTGATTTTAATAAGGGATGTTCACAATGAAGCTAGATCTGCCGATTTTTGGAATGTGTGAACCAACTTGGGCATGTCTTAATCGCTGAATATATGCTACTCTAGAATTTGGATCGGGTTGTAGTCCAGCCCCAAGCCTCCAAACTACGTAGTTTGTTCGTGTCCAAGCCTCCAAATAGACATGTAGTACTACTATATTAACCCGACCGATCAGCTGAACCTGAATAAGGTACGCAGATCAAAAAGGATCAAGACGGCGACCAGACCAGCATCATGGCGGCGGTCTCGTACGACGTGGTGCGCGAGATCCTTGTCCGCCTCAAGGACGCGACCACCCTCTTCCGCTGCGCCATGGCCTGCAAGGGGTGGTGCCGCCTCGTCGTCGCCGATGACTCCTTCCTCCGTCGCTGCTTGCCGGAGGAAGCGTGCGGCTCGCCCCCTTTTCCCGGTTTCTTTGCTCAGCTACGGTCGCCCGGAGGGCCCCCTGCACCGTGCTTCGTCCCCGCGCCAGGTCGGGTTCTAGGCCCTGGACGCCGCTTTCTCAGCTCTTTCTTTCCAAACGTCCGCCACGCTGGTTTCTTCGACTACGCGGTGCCGCTCACGTCACGCCACGGCCTCCTCCTCGTGCGTCTCGACTTGCACCGCGCCGGCGTCGACACAGACCCTAGCGGGGACGTCCTCCTGGCCGTGTGCGACCCGCTGGCAGGCAAGGTCCACGAGCTCCCGCGGCTAGAGCATGATTGGGATTTCGATCACAAGGACGGGGTGGGTGGCTATGCCCTGCTTTCCGATGCGGACTGTCCGAGCTCCTCGAACCACGGCGACGACGACGATGGCCTGCAGCAGCAGCGGCGGTCGCGCTTCTTCAAGGTGCTAATTGTTACTCTCTCCGTTCGAAAAAGGATGTCTTAGATATATCTGGATTTGGATGTATGTGTACACTAAAACATGTCCACATACATCCAAATCCAGATATATCTAAGACATCCTTTTCCGAACGGAAGGAGTACAATGCAAAAAAGCCAGATGCATTACAGTCTCCACACGTTCTCATCAGCCGCCGAGTCGGCGGGATGGAACACGAGCTCTGGTGTTGTTAATGGCGTCTCCGCGATACTCAGGCAGCACAACGCCGTCGTGTGTGGTGGTGCGGCACACTGGCTCCTGTATGGTACGACTGGAGCCCACACACTAGATGTGAGCGCCGAAACCGGCCACGTCTCCTCTGCAAATGTGACGAACTATGACTTTCATGGGGAGGAGCCATACCTTAGCGTCGGAGGCGAGGGGGAGCTCATGGTGCTCAGCCTACGGAAGGACGGTAGCAAGCTAGAGATCTGGACATGGCACGATAACAGGAGGTCCTTCCAACCTTGGAAGCTCTGGTTAAAACCATGGCCCGAGGGGATGGTGTACACGTGCTTGGGAGAGAAGCTCGGAATGATGTTGGTCAAGGACAACCATAGAAACGTCTATGTTGCCGATCTCAAGACAGGGATGATGCGAGAGGTCACGGATTGGCCTCGGAGTAATGGCCTCAGCCGTAGAAAGACCGTGCCATTTGAGATCGATTGGCCGGGTTTCTTTGCTTCTCGGCTTGCCTTTGCTAGGTAGTGAGCTAAATTTCATTTGCTTTTGCACTGCTAGCTGTAGTTGGCATGGAGGGATGGATCGCAACAATATATAGAGGTCGATCAAGCTCAATTGTTTCCCGTGTTATTTATGACTTATTTATGTCAAGCAAGTTGTGTGGAGTAATTTTCTTGAGGCTATTTGTATCTTCTGTCCTCCTAAAAATCAGCACACATTGTCCATGTAATATGCGCATTTCGAAATTTGAGTCTCCTCGTCCTCCTCCTTTTACTTCTTAGCTACGGTAACAAATTATACGCCCAATCTTGATCGATTGATGGATCGATACACACACCTAGACTATACTGATAGATTGACTGATTACAGGTTACAAGTTTATAACTACAGCATGAGCATAAGCAAGCACACATATGCATAGCAGATAGATTCAGTTGACTGACTGAATCTGACGGAGACACCTGTATCATCAGTTCTCGTTACCGGTCGCCGTGCTGGAATGATGGTAGGACGACACGGCGCGGCCGTCTCTGCTGCCGTATTCATAATGAACTGTGCTGCTGCTGGTCGTTTCCACCATGGTCGTCATGGTCATGGGCATCGGGTGGTGGTACATGACCATGGCTCCTTCTGAACTGGACTTTTCTTTCCTACTGACGACAATACCATATTACTCCCTCCACACCATAATATAACAATAATATAAGATGTTTTAGAAATTCCAATACGGACTAAATAGTCCCTCCGTTCCCAAATATAAGATGGTTTAGACTTTGTCCACATACACATGCACACAAATGTATCTAGACATATTTCATGTGTATTTCACTCATGTGTGTATGTATCTAGACAACATGTGTAACATCTAAAACATCTTATATTTAGGAACGGAGGGAGTACATATGTATATTATAGACGTATTTTAATGTGTAGATTCACTAATTTTACTATGTATGAAGTCCGTATTAGAATACTTAAAACATCTTATATTACGGAATGGAGGTGGTAGTATTCAGTTCCTCCACCAAACAACTAGATCTAACAGGTTGGTAGGATGCCTCGCCATGAAAACAACGTTTTGACTTCCCGACTCTGATTGAGGTGGTATTTAGTATTTTGGCTGCCAAAAGTTCTTAATATTTGGCTGTGATATGAGTCCCACAATCTCAGTGTGGTGGATGTTCTATTTGAGCACGTTTTGAGACCTTAACATATGATGAGATACCCCAACAACGGCCTTGCATATGATGCTCATAACTTCAATAAACTCTACCAAATTTGTTTCGGTCATTATGACAAGTCCATGTGAATTTAAATCCATTACTAAACCTATAAAAAAAAAGATAAAACTTAACAATTGTAATCTGAGGTAAATTAAATATTGACATACTAACCTCCTAGAAATGATTGGTACAAAATGTACTCCTCACGAACCCAGGAGTGCCACCATCTCTTGGTGGCCCCCTCTCGCTGCCCTCTCGCGTGACCTCTATATTCTTCCTCATATTTTCGCAAACCATCTCACATTTTTTGTCTCTTCAAAAAAATACTTGCAAAATAGACACTTGACGCAGTATAAGGCCCCAAAATTTCGGTATAGTCCTATATAGGCATATTGGTCTAGCAACAAAAATAACTTGGCAGCCCGCTGAACCATACTTCTCTTGTCCGCAGCGGCAGTGCTACTGGGATCATTTTACAATATTCTTTTTTTCCTTTTTATTTTTATTTCTTTTATTCAAATTCATTTTACATGTCTTCTTTTGCATCCTTATTGGGTAAAGTATATGAATAACTTTTAGCATATGGATTTTTTCAGTCAGTAATTTTTTTCGAAACATGGAACAGTTTTGAGATTTATAAACAATTTTTGTATGCAAAAGGAGGAAATACTTCAAGATAACAAATATTCACAGCTAATTAGAAAAATTCACATATAAATTTACAAACGGTTCACGATAAATTAAAAAGTCTACACCTATAACAAAAAATGATTAACAATAAAAATGGTCCATGATAAATAAGTATTCATGTATTTCCAGAAAATTAATAAGTGTTCACCTATAATAATAAAATATCACGATAAATTAAAAAGTTTTCAACTATAATAAAAAATCTTGAGATATAAATGGTTCACAAAAAAAATTGATGTATTTCCCAAAAAAAAGAAAAAAATATAAGAAACATTAAAATAGACATAAAAATATTAGTGTAGTACCCCAAACAAATAAAAAGGAGACCGAAAAAATTGTCCGCAGAGTTAAAAATATTCATATACTCGGATTTTTTTTGAAATAGTTTTGAAAAAAAATCACATTTTCCTTTTTACAAAATTGACAGTTTAAAAAATGTTCACGGGTTCAAAACAAACTATTCATATATAATGGAAACCAAAATAAAAACATAAAAACGGAGAATAAAACAAAAAACTAACCATGTATTACAACCTAAAATGAAATAGAAAAGTGAACGTAAAAAAGACAAAGAACGAGAAGACCAAACAGAATAGAAAAACAATGAAAACAGAAAATCGAAATGAAGAAGAAAAAGAAGCAAAAAACAAAAATGTACAATTGGGTCAGCCCAAGCGGAGATAGGTAGTGGGCGACTCCTACAAGGACTCGTAACCAGCGAGAAATAGTGCCTGCGGTTCACGGTAAGTAGCAGCTTTCCGAGGGAAGCTATCGCAGAAAACAAAGAGGAAGCGTGATCTGCACGCGTGCATGGATGTGAGGCGTCAGTTCGTGAGTCGTCTCCTCGCCACCACGTGTGTTTTTTTAATACGTACTCTAATCCGAATCAGTGTCTACATGGGTCGATCCTCCCTCCCCGGGGCCTTCCGGGAAGCATCAATCATGTACTTAAAACTGCAAAGAGAAAATAAAAAAGAACAATATTTAATTCCTTAAATAGAAAATTTAACCATAAGGCTATCCACAATGGGAGTAAGTAAGGAAATAACATACATGCCAGTTGCACATTGATTTTTTTTTGTGGCAAACATAATGGGTGTATATCTATACACCCATGTACCCATATAACTCTGCCCATGGTAGAAAATTTACGCACACGACATTCGGGGTGCCATAATTTGCGTGGACAACATAACTTCTAAACATGGAATCAAAATTTTCTAATATTACACAACAAATTGGTTTTTTAGTCTATTTATTGTCATTATTTCAACAAATAGTCTCAAAATATGCTTTAAACCATTAGATAGCTAGTGTATCCTATATAGCACAAGCTTATTTGTATTTTTCGAGGGGGTGCCATGGTACCCATGGGACACATCTATAGATCGGCTCCTGACAAAAATTCCATGTGAATCAGAACAGTGAGCCATATCTATTCATCGGTTGAATTTTATTGAATGAAGCACACGAAGAACGTATAATGGTAAGAAAATCGTGATGATGTGAGTAATTAAGTAGATATTTGCCATGAAGGATATGAGAGTTATGTTTTATGGAAAAAAATATTATAGAAGTATCTAGAAAAAAAGGTCCATATATATTTGCCATGAATGTTCTTAGACATACTCCATAGCATAGAATCGACAAATGATAGAGACATTTCCCCACACAGAAAAATGGTGGAGAAATCTTGAAATAAGATATTTGTAGAAATATTCTTGTTAGAAGGTAGTATATATTGCGTCCAGGATAGAAGACCAGACCAGCCACAAGCGCTTTTAGTCTCATGCATTTTCTTCATAACCCAACTAAGTTTTCATATCAATTTCGAGCGTCTTTATATAAACTCCTAACACCACATATCAGAACTGCTAAATTAAGATATTGGCTGCTTCTGATTGGGCGTGAAAAAAGTCAAACAATCACCTCACAAGACGATTTATTTATATGAAAGCATGTAACGCCGCCAAATCAATGTTTCATCTCCTGCCAAAGAAATGTGAGTGCCAGTAACATCAGCTCCAAAATTCTACATCTTGAAGACCAAAAAGATATGATTTATTCATATAGTTTGATGGCTAATACATCTCCTATTTCAACATCAATTAATTAGAGATGGCATCTCTTCAAATGTGAAGATACACTACAAAAAAAGTACTTCAGTAGCAAAAAGTTGCCATAACGATCGATATGAGTAACAGTTTGTAGTGGACAACCTGAATAAAATCAAGCATGGTAAAGATATTATAAGAAATTGACACGGGTATAAGTTTTAGTAAAAAATATTAGTATAAATAACTGATGGCGGTTTATTTTACCAACGAAACTGGGGAAAGTGTGGCTGGTGAGCCTGTGGTACGTAGTGCCGGAGAACCGACATGAGGAAAAAGAAGACATAAACAAGGAAACATAAGGGTGGAAAGGCTACTCGGAGTGGTCTCGACGGGTATTCGGTCGGCCATCATGAACACGGCCAACGCTTTTGACAATGAGGGGGGGATCATTCCGGATGAGCAACGCCGGATGGCAACCGTCCTCGCCACATCTGACGAGGGTCCGCCCTTAACCATGGTATCTTCTACGACATGGACGTGAGCAACTCCGTTGCATGCATCTACAAGGTCTCCTCGATATATCTGACTACGTCTGAGCTGGATGGCCGTTGTGGCCTCACTCACCAGATAGCCAGATCAGCAATTATCCGCATGGACTCTGGCTTGTACCCACGTCTAAGAATCCATGCTTCCATGATGATGGCCTCGATGAGGTTCCCGATCTCGATTTGTGGTCTAGCATGTAAGAAGTTCATTCATCGGTTAATGCCAAAAGCGAGAGCCAGGATATCAAAACATCTATCCACAAGCCGGACAAAGTTACCATTTGAATATACTAATGCCGTCGTGGATTATGTCACGCCCTGTAGAATGACCCCAAAGCTGTAGATGTCACTCTTCTCGGTTGATGTTCAGCCATGTACCTTCTCACATGACCATGTGCATATAAGTTCAACAATTAAATTTTCAAGACAGCCAAACAATGTATGAAGCTTCTGGGAAGAGAGAAGAGGCCTTACCATGGATCCACATAACCTAATGTGCCACGAGCTCCCCTAGACAACTGACGGTCGTCAACCATTAGCTTCGATAGGCCGAAATCTGCAATCTTTGCTCTCATGTTGTTATCCAGGGTGTTAATGCTCAACAATGCCATCATGTATCCACATGTAATCAATATCTGAAATTCAAAGCGTCCAAGCAAAAGAAACAATGCTGTAAGGACCTTTGATTACATACTCAAAATAAGTGTGAAGTAATGTGTCCGAAATTTTTAGTGCAAGGGGGGCAATTGCCCCTCCTCCCCCTATACATTTCCAAGAAAAGGTACGCACACTCAGGTTGAAATATACACACACATGTGGGCCTCCACACTTCCTCTAAATTGACAGTTATTTATGGTAAATCATATTTGATGCCCTAGATTGAGCCCATGTTGTTTGGTTCGCTGTTGTTTTTCTTTCCATTTCATATTTGTGGCTTTCAAGTTTAGCCTTTTTGGTTTCTCTTTCGTTTTTAATTATTAATTTTCTTTTTTTTCTTTTTTCTTGTGGGATTGGTTTTTCTTTGATTATCTATGTTTTTTAATTTTTTCCCATATCACACCGAACATTTTATTTTGTATACAATGAATTGTTTTCATATACTAGTTGCCATGTACGTGCAATGCACGTTATAACAATTAAATGGGGCAATTTACAAGTAGGAAGGGTTGATGTGGATTACTTTTTTTTACACTTTTATATCGATCATAAATTTTATATTGCAAAGAGATCATGTTTATGTAAGCATCATGGAGCATACAAATCCAACGAAACTGGTGCACGGCGATAAAAACATGCTCAGTGGGCGGCTTCTCAGAACAAATTATGCCATATCCTCAATGTTACACCCATATCCTTCAGCACGGCCTTCAATGGCGACACCGCATCGGACATCATCGCCTGCATGTAGTGGGGAAGAGGAAGAGCGCACAGAGCAGGCAGTGGACATGAAGTTGGCGGCATCCTCGTCGCTGATGTCGCAGAATATGCGGCATTGCCACGGGTAACCAAAACTGTGTGTTGATATGCATTGTCTTAACCAAAAAAGTTATTTGTGGAACAAATCATGAGCTGATAGGATGCAAGGAACAACACATTGCTGTTTGTAATAAGAAATTAAGTATTATTTTCATGTATGGCATAAGAAGTCGAAACTTCCAATGCCAAGCCATCTATATTATTGAAGAAATGTCTCGAAAAGAAGCGAAAAACACTTTTGGGCTGTCGAGATCCAGTGCTCCTTGTTTTTTTTTTTCAAAAATCATATTTATAAGTTTTAGGAAAATCTGAAAAAATCCTGCATATTGCCAAAGATGTATCCCACAATCGTGCAAAATATACAACATTTGTCATTTTTGTGTATCCCAGAATATAAAGTATTTCAAATCGATATTTTGAACATTTGTGGGATATATTATTGACAACATGTACAGATTTTTTAAAGATTTTTGAAAGCTACAAATATATATGTTATTTTGAATAGACTGCTAGAATGATCTGCCAGCTTCAGTTAAGATACAGAATTAACAATTAAATAGTTGGTTAGGACGTCGATGATCTTAACTGAATTGAGGTCCATCAAAGAAAGACAATTTGCTGCAAGAATTTTAGGAGTTCAGAGATTGAGTTCAGAACAGAGAGACAAAGACCAGAAAAAACAGACAACACCTCTGCAACACAGAACCTGGACGCCCAAATGTACTGAATCATGTCCATGTCTTTGGAACGCAAGAGGAATTTGTCGACGGTGTTGTAGGGAGGTTGGAGACGGGTGAAACAGGAGGGGAAAAGCTACTCGTTGCAGCAGTTCAGACTTCAGAGGGCGGGGCTGCCAGTCTCGTGGCCGGTGGTAGTGGCGTGGGACGCCGTGGAAGAGCCGCATGGGAACTGGAGGTTCAGAGCAGGATGGACTCCCAGGGGCGGGCGGTCAGTGCTCCCGTGGTCACGCAGGTGGACTCCAGGGACACGCGCGATGAACTCCCGTGGCCAAGCGGGTGCCGGTGGACTCTTGTTGTGGAGTGGAGGCACGGGGTGGTGGAGAGGAGGCCCGACCGGCGTGGCGCTGCCGTGGTGCCGCCGCCGCGCGTGGCGGACAGGGATCACATAGGTCATTCCTGACACGACAAGGCGTAGAGGGAGAGAGAGATTCGCAAGGCGGCTTCAACTGCAATCCCGGTAAACGCGGTCAGTGTCGTACTAAATCTCTGGCGTCGCTGCGTTTGCGTGTGCTATGCAAAGAAGCTGCACTTCCTCTTGGCTAGCTAGCTAGCTAGTCGTCCAGCCATGGCGGATCACCAGAGGCAGAGGATCCACCCGGTGGACCTGGAGGCGGGGCAACCGAGGCCCACGGCGCCTCTCGTGCGCCAGGGAACTCGTTCCGGGCCGACAAGGGCACCGTCCCGACCGCGGATAGGAGGCCGCCACCCCAGTACCCGCTCCAGCAGCTGCCTTCTCCTCCTCACCGCCTAGCCGCGCCGCTCCCGCCCCCGAAACGGCGCCGTGGCTGCTGGTGCTGCTTTCTCTGTTGCACTTGCACAGTCATCACCGTCGTCGCGCAAGCCATCCTCGCCGCGTCGACCCTGGGCGTGCTCTACCTGGCGTTCCAGCCCAAGGCGCTGTGCTACTCGGTGGACCGCCTCTCGTTGTCCCAGTTCCAGGTGGACGCCGCCCTGACGGTCAGCACGCGGTCCGACATGAATAGATCACAACATATAACCATATAGTGTAAAAACAAACAAACTCAGAAGAAACTAACCTCGTTTCAAAAATAGCTGACCCTCTTCCCGGGTTCATTAAACTCTTAGCGGCTACCATCTGCGAGCTTTTCATGGTAAATGTTCCCTGACCTTGCAGAGCCTATTCGTCTCTCAAATCCATGGTGGCTTCTTCGATGTCTGATAGAGTATATCTCTCCATAGGGATGTGGATGAAGCGGAACTCCTCTTGTGGTGCTGCAGTGAAAAGGTTTGTCAAATGAGATAAATCAGCTGCAGCGTTTTAAAGATTTCAATACAAAAGAACAGACTAGCGCCTAATTTATTACTGATTATTTTGTAACATAGACATAATTTATACACGGGAGGGGGCCATTGCCCCCCCCCCCCCCCCCCCGCCAGTAACGATGTAAGATACATTTAACATAGCACCTACCTAGAAGTGAACATACCATTTGCATGGTACCAAGGATCCCGACGATCCTATATATGTGGAGAAACCCGAGCAGTGACCTTTGCAACGAACAACCTGCTATCTCCGCCTTTCGGTAGTATCCAACCCAATATGTTGCTCAATATCGTCTTTGGCTTTGTAGAGGTGGTGCTTAGTCAAACAAGTGGGTCGGCTCTTTTCGCTGGTGCAGGTGGTCAACTCCACCACATAACACCCCCTACACTGCGTCGGCGAGGGGGAACGGTGGTGCATCAGCGCGAGCGTCGAGAGCGCGAAGGGGCACATCGTTATACGCTGTGGTGACCCATTAGCTTGGCCATGAAACCAAGGCCCTCATCTCTATCGCTTGGAAAATCGGGATTTAACCTTTTTCGTAGAGTGCTCGGGATATCCAGTTAACGACCGGTAACCAAACCCTTGTTTGGCCATGATACCAAGGCCCTCGTCGCTATCTACCAGAAAATCAGGATTAAACTTTTTGGCTCATAGTTGTAGATGCACCCGTTATGGAAATGCATTTCCCAAGATTAGTCTTAACTCTCAACCATCCCCTGCCACGGCAGATGCACGCAACACACATTGCCACCCAGTTGACGCAGGTGTGCAGCTTCGTCCGACTGGTCCGTGGATAGCAAACCGGGCGTCACGCCGGGTGGTGCGGAGCGTGGAGACTTGTCCCCGTGCTTTCTTCTTCGGTCGGGTCTCTCCACTTGCTCACGTCGACGTTGCCCGAATTCGGACAAGACAGCAGTTGCCCGCCTAATTAATTAAACGCTCGCACAGCTACGGCGAGCTACCCGTAATAATCTTCAGAAAATGAAAACAAAAGGCAACGGCGAGCTACACGAAACCTCAGTTCTGTCCATCTCAGGATGCCCCACGTTTTTTAAAATTATCATCGGTTTCTTTCTTTTTGGAACTTTCGCTGGCAAATGCTAGCTTGTCAGGCAAAATCGGAGTGGTATTCTTGAACGCAGTGCCCAGGCCAGTCAAACGTCAACGGCCCCTTCTAGACTCTAGAGAGAGAAAGAGAAGCCTGGAGCCGCCATGGCCGGAGCCACACGTTCCTGGCGCCATCGCCGTGCTGTATTTCCCCGACAGCTCGCCAACCTCCCCACCCAACCATCCTCGCCGTCCATCCATCCATAAATCCGAGCAATTTATATCTCCCGCCCTAGTCAACCATCAGGTTCATTAGTCTCAAACGCTCTTAATAGTTTTTTCGATGTGAACTCCAAGTCAAAAATAAAAGAAAAGAACTACAGTAGTAGTATTTTCTGTGTGAGCTAATCCGAATTCTTTTGATCAGCTGCATTTACTCCCCCGTACTAGCCTGTTTCATCTGAACCTGTTTGGCTGAATCGATTCCCAACTTGTTGCAGCCATCTTGGAGGTTTCTTCCTGTTCCTGGGCCTCGCCGTCGCCGGCGAGATGGAGTGGCCGGCGGGCGCTCCAGCTCCGGGCATCATGACGATGGTGATGACTTCAGCCAACGCCTCGTCGTGGGCGGCCAATAACACTTCGGTAAGAAAGAGGGAAACTTCTCAGCTAGACTACCCTTTTACCAGGTCGTTGCACTGCGCGTTCAGATTTCTTTTCTTTTCTATATATTCAAACAAGAGTAGACTAGTATTACTGCATGTTCGAGCTGTGCGACCATTGGTAGCCACTACTGTAGAAATTGGGAGAATTCTTCAAGCCTCCCACCTGCCTACAGTTCGTCCTGAGTATCTGTCTCCCACTGTCAGTAGTATTATAAGGGCGAGCAGATCACGCGATTAACTGCCCAGCTGTAAAACTACCTGTAACCACAAGAAGTAAGGAGAATTGTTCAAGCCTGACTGCCAGTCACTATAAAAATCCTAGCTTCAGTAGTATTATAAGGCCACACAGATCATGGGATTAACTGGCCTATAAATCATAATCGAAAACTGGGGAGAATTCTTCAACCCTACCACCTCCCTGCAGTTCATCCCTGACTACCTGTCACTATAAAATCCCACTGTCAGTATAGTATTATAAGAACCTGCAGATCAAGCGATTAACTGCCGTATCTTATATCACCGTTAGCTGTGACCTTACATACAGTTGGGCATGCTCTGTATCGACACTGAGCTGGAGGGCAGCTGTGTGTCGGGATGAACTTGTGGCTTACCGAACTGCATTTTCTGGTCCTGGTTTAATGAGATAGCGTCTCTGTCTGACGAGATCGAACTACTAGCAGGCAGGAAAATTAAATATGTTCCGATGCACCTAATTACAGCTCAAGTCTTCAGAGTGGTCACCAACTTTCGCAGTTTCTTGTATTTTCGTCTAGTAGCAAATAACTCCTGCATGCACTTTTCTGAACAACTTTGATTTCTTCACCATTGTTCTAGCCATCTCTATCTCTGAATTTTTCACTATCTTGTAATGTTACTGACCGGTGATTCCCTTTTCGTTTGGGCAGAGCTTGGCGAGCTACAGTTTACCCTTGATGGGCGGCATTGGCGGGCACGCGGTGGCGCGGTGGCCGCGGACGGTGTTCGTGTACGGCGCCATGACGTGCCTATCCGTGAGCGCGGCGGCGCACCTGCTGGCCTCCCACTCGCGCCGCTTCAACCGGCTCTTCTGGCAGCTCGACTACGCCGGCATCGCCATCATGATCGTCTCCTCATTCTTCCCGCCCGTCTACTACACATTCCTCGCCAGCCCCGTCGCGCAGTTCGTCTACCTATCCGCCATCACGCTGCTCGGCGTGCTTGTCGTCGCCGCGCTCCTGGCGCCCGCCCGCTCCTCGCCGCGGCTCCGGCACATCCGGGCCGGGCTCTTCGTGTCCATGGGCCTCTCGGGGTCGTGCCGGCGCTGCACGCGCTCTGGCTCAACTGGGGACACCCCGAGTGCTACCTGGCGCTCTCGCTCGAGCTCGCCATGGGGCTCGTCTACGCCACGGGCGCCGGGTTCTACGTCGCCAGGGTGCCTGAGAGGTGGCGCCCGGGGATGTTCGACTGCGTTGGGCATAGCCACCAGATCTTCCACGTGCTTGTGCTCGTCGGCGCGCTCACGCACTACGTCGCCACCGCGATCCTCATTGGCTGGCGCGAGGCCTTGGCCGCTGCCGCCGGCGCGGCGTCGGCGTTGTTGTGACAAGCAGGCAGAGCGGAATGCGACAGTGTGTGTGCGTAGTCATAGGGTGTGACATTGATTCGTTGATTCTTGTATGTAGTTTAGATGATTCTTTGGACTCGAGTGCTCGACACATATGTATCCGGAGACTATGTGACGCTAAATGCCGTGAGCGTGGGCAGCAATGGAGGTGCAAATCCTTACTCCCAAATTGGGATACTAGCAATGTAAAAACTTTCAAGTCTTTGCAATTGCAATTATTTGCAGTTCATCAGCACATTGCTTGGACTGTAAATTCTGATGTACTATTATGTTTTCGTTCAAACACGAGTGCAACATTATGGTCAAATCATAATCTATGTCTGAATCTATACCTACCGAATACAATACCTGGACCAAAATGCATAAACACCAAGGTCCAAGGTATCTACTATGTGTGGTTTGCCTTGAAAAAGAAATAAGATGCAATCAACAACGTGTAGAATTTTGAAGTATGATCAAACTTTTTTCAGAATACAAAAGATTAGCAATTGCTATGTGGGAATGGGAAACTCAATTTTGATGTGTTCAGTTCAGACCAATGGAATTCTCAAATCTGCAAGAAGAAATATCCTCACCTCTTCTCCTACTGCCTTAACAGCAATCAGAGCATCCAAAAAAAAATTCAAGCAGGTCCTGTGCAAGACAGCTTCTTGACTCCTCTCTCGATTCAAGCATACCAACAGCTGCAAAACCTTCAAACTGATCTACAGACCATTCAGTTAAGCAACCAACCAGATGTCTGGAAAATCACAGAGAACTCATTCAACTACTACTCCATATCTGTCTATAACCTGCTTATGAAAGGCCCTGGAGCACCGGATATTTTCAAACAGATTTGGAAAGGAGCATCAATTCTTCGGTATAAAGTTTTTTTCTGGTTGCTTCTGAAAGATAGATTGAACACAAGAGAATTACTGCAGTGAAAATCTTTTCTCAACCAAGATTATTCTTGCGTTCTCTGCAACAATAGAACTCTAGAAACCTCTGTGCATCTTTTTTGGGACTGCTCTTTTGCTCTCCAATGTTGGAACTCTATCATTCCTAACAAACAAAGAGGATTCACATCCATGGAAGAATGCAGTCTGGCCATGACCGCTCTTCCTAAACAAATTGCAGTGGACATCGTCATCATGGGTTGTTGGAATATTTGGATGCAGCGCAACGATATGATTTTCCATAACATCAGACCAAGCAATTGTTCCTGGCTAATTCTCGTCAAGAAAGATCTCTCTTTAGTGGCTCACAGAATTAAGACAATGTTGCTTGTCTGAAGGATTGGATGGATTTAGTCCTCCCATAGTTTTCCAGCTCCTCCTAGTTTAAACATGCTAGAGAAAACTAGTGTTGGTTAGTCTACCTTTTGTATTGGACTGCTTGTACATATTATTAATAGAAAAATACCATAGAACAATTGTTCTACGGTTCTTGCCTAAAAAAAGGTAGAATTATGAAGGTGGAAGTGTGGAATTCCATGGAGTACAGGTGCATCAAAATATTAAAGATAGCAACTCGATAGTGGATTTCATAGAATAACTAGCCCATGGTGCAAAACCATTGCGAGTTCTTCAAATAAAAGAGGGAAAAACAGGAAAGAAAACCAACACGGCCAATCAATTGAGATTCAATCCTGGCTTCCTATTGCGTGAGTCTGTAACGCTAAATTGCGTGAGAGCGTAGCCACAAAAAGAAGAGACGAGACCTGCCATCAGTTTAAAATTCCAGAGTCGGGAGAGCTGTGTGGTGAGGGGATAAGTTGGATCGAGAGAGGTGCTCGATCTGGCCTACTGACCTACACGGCGGACCGAAATTCCTGTGCAGCTTGACCAGACCGAGATGAGCAGCTGTTTGGGAAGACGAAGCTGACAATGAAAGGAGGAGAGAACGGGCCTGTAGCCCAGTGGTTAGGGGCGTGGTGCCGCTCCTACCAACCCGAGTTCGACTCCCGTCCGGAGCCGAATTTCGGGAATTCTCATCAATGTGGATTTCTACTATATCAATGCCACAAAGGGCTAATCCTGGTAGGCTTTCTTTTTTTCTCCTTTCAAAAAAGAACAATGAAAGGAGGAAGGTTGGCCGCCTGGTCATTCAGAAAGTTGGTGTTTGGATTTTGTCAAGGTTAATTAATTAGCAAGAAAAAATTCGGCATGACCTCTCCTATTTTCTGGACATCAAAATCAAAGATCAAGCAATCATGGAAAATAGTGCATATAGGACAGCTCAAGTGAGATCCAAACACACATTCGAACTCCATCAAAGCAAACAACAGTTACCGACTCCTGGTCTCGAGCATTACAAAATTGATCATGTCGACTACTACCCAACATTACACGTCGTCCCCTGGAGCCAGGGACAGCTTTTCGGGCCACGCTTCCAGACTCCGAGTCGGATTACATACGGAAAGTGAAAGGATCTAGCTGATCCTTCCTTAGTCCTGTGGATCTTCTAGTTTCTTTACCTGCTGAAATACAAAGACAACAGATTAGATGCAACAACTTAGATGGCCGACATCCTCCGTAACAAATACCTTCAGGGAAAAGACTTACTCCTGGAAACCCACACACAGGGTTCCCAATTTTGGAAGGCCATTCACAAAGTCAAAGACGTGTTTCGCTTGGGAGCCAAACACCAGGTGGGCAATGGGTCATCGACCAGACTTTGGAGAGACTGGTGGGTTGGCTCGGTCCCCCTCTGCGAGAGGTACCCGGAGATCTTCGCCGTTGTGGCTGACCCGGAGACGTCCATCGCTCAGGCCATGCAGGGTGGTCAGTGGGTCATCCCTTGCCACCGCGCCTTTGGCCCCACGGAGTTTGCTCAGTGGAACAACCTCATGCGAGAATTGGATGGATGTCGGATTTCCGCAAATCTGGACCGCATTACTTGGGCTCTTGAACCTTCAGAGATGTTCACAGTACGCTCCCTATATAAGAAGCTTTGCCAAGGATCACCACGCCAACACTTTCTGGAAATCTGGAGGATTGCGGCCCCCCGGAAGATTAGGGTTTTCCTTTGCCAACTTGTTAGGAAGCGTCTACCATCTAATGACAACATCCGTCGTAGGCAGGGGCCTACTACGGGTCGGTGCGCTCTTTGTGGAGAGTTCGAGGATACTAACCACATCTTCTTCACTTGCCCACTTGCTCGGTTCATGTGGAGTGCAGTTCGCGAGCTGCTAGGATGTGCGTGGAACCCCTCTTGCTTCGCAAACTTGTATCGGGAGATGCGCAAGTATACGGGCCAAACGAAACGTATTTTGTGGACGCCTTGTGCTGCCTTAGTTTGGTCCTTATGGACGACTAGAAACAAGTTTACCATCGAGGGTATTCTATCCTCACAAGCGGCTGACGGTCTATGCAAACTTTCTATGTTCTTGCAGGTGTGGAAGCCAGTGGCTAGAAGAGCGGACAGAGGGGCGCTGGAGCTGACGATTAGCAGGATTCGTTTGCTCTACGCCAGTGTCAGGAAGGCGCCGGGATGAGTCCCTGCCTCTCTTTTCCCGCTGTCTTGCTTGTGGGACCAGGAGTTTTGAGTCTTTGGACACCTTGGGGGGGGGGGGGGGGGGGGGGGGGGGGGGGGTAGACTCCTTCCGGTGGCACCCTTTAGTCTATTTGGTAGTTTAGCTACTCCAGACCTCTCCACCGTCTATGTCCGGCCTCGCTTTTGCCGGCATATATATTTTTCTTTCGAGCCTGTGTGCTTTGGTCCCGGCTGGTAACAGGGCCGGGACTAAAGGCCCAACCTTTAGTCCCGCTTGGCTTGTCCCGGTTGGCCAACCGGGACTAAAGCCCCTCACGGGCCGGGACAGTAGGCCATGTCTCCACTAGTGAGCACTCAACTGAATACCCAAGAATTGAGGTGGGCTCGCCCCGATAGTGATACATCCCACTGTCGTGTTGATGAGTACTGTTAGAAATAATCTGGGCATCGGGGTGGCTGGTCATTACTAACAAGCACATTCTTTGACGGTTTGACCGATGGCTTATAACGTCTATCTGTAATTTCTGTCAGCATGTGATACCGCAGATGTTGCGAAATTTTCTTGTCAAGATTCGATAAATTTAATTCATTCATGTGGAGTTCCTAATAAATACTTCACTACAAATGTACCTATACAACTAATTTTTAGCTCGTGCTAAGAAGTGGGTTGCCATCATCGATTTCGTATGACAAGTTGATTCTCAATGCATGCTGAGGGCAAGCGATGATTAACTATCTATTCGAGTTACTGGAGTATAACAAATAGGATGTGGTCTGGTGATTGTGATCTGTTAGTCAACTCTGAGGCCAATAACTAACATATGTAGGTGTCTCTTGCGATTCTGATCTGATGCTGATTCTTATCCTCGTGATCGAGGAACTCCATATATCCAGTATTAAACTATGAGGCCAGCTGCTATAATCTACATTTGTGATTTTGGTTCTCACTCTAGCTATAAACAGATAATATGTGCTGAGAGTATGCAGACCCGTATGACGAGTGAATGTTTGATTGCTAAACACGTTGTTACGCATCAGTTTTTTCTTTTCTTTTGACGATACGTACGCATAACTATCGGCTGGATGCTTTATTGCTTGCCATGTTAAAAATCCACCATCATTATCGGGTGATGTTGTTTCTCTTCTTAGAATTTTGTGGGCAGCCTAAATAGACAAATTATGAAATCTCAAATGGCTCATGTGCATGGCAAGAGGTGAGAGGTGCTAAAGTTTAATTGCACATGGAAAGTTAAGTTGGAGGAGAGTTGCGCCACCTTATAAGGTCGAGTGTTGTGCTACTTGGTAAGGATGTGATAACAAAAGTCTCTCTCGCGCACTCCTCCGCCGCTCGTCGCGTCGCGTCGTGAATCGAATCTCAAGTCGCGTCAACTTTTGTCTATATTTGTGTTGTTCGGGAAAAATCGAGTCATTAGCGTACGCGTACATTTTAGCCAGTTCGGGTCGCTCCTGGATCGTGTGCTGCTGTAACCGACTCGAACATGTGTGACGTGGTCGACCCACGTTGTACCGTTAGGGTTTTTTCCGAGCCGTACTATATAAAGCCTTGCACAACGTGCACCATCAAACATCGAACGAAACTAAGGTTTTGCCACATCTCGTGCCTTGTGACGTCATCGTAGTCTACACCATCCCGAGAGTCGGCATGCACCGGCGAACAGGAGAGCAGGTCTCTGGAACCAGTCGCCATTGTGATTCTCTACGGTAAAGGGCGAATTTAGATTTTTGGGAAGCACTTCGCGCGACTGCTCGACGCTTTCACAACGGGTCGTCTTCCAGCTGGAGCTGCGGATCGCCTCCGCAGACGTCATCTTCTTCGACCCGTCTTCACCAACGTCATCGTCAACAACATCACTTCTGCCCTTGGGCGCGGTGAACATGTCTGCGTCGACGGCTACTTCCTATACAAACGTTCGGTACGTGCTGCGGTGTATTCTGAACTGTTGTGTTACTATGGATATGTTGGCGTATTTGCTGCTACTGCTCATGTTGATTAGTATGTCTAATATGTTCGTATTTAACATGTTAGTACCTGTTGTTGTCATGCTTAATATTCTGAAATTAATCATGAAATTATTGCCTAATTATCCAACATCTCTCCTAGTGCACTCATGTCTGGATTAAACAAGTCTCAATCAAATCGCATTGAGAAAATGCAACTCGCTGGCCTCATCAAGTCTGACATGGCTAGGTTGATTTGGAAATGTTGGGCACTCCCCAAGATCAAGATTTTCTCAGAGTTATTTTTTCAAGACCGTGTCTGGACTGCGGATAGACTCCAAGAGGTCGGCCGAATCGTGGCCAATGCAAGCAAAACAAGAGAAAATTAATCTCACTACATGCCAACTGCATCTAGGAGTGCAAAACAAGAATTAATCTCACTAAATGACAAAGGCAAGCTGAGAAGCGAAGAAACCCGGGCAATCTATCTCCAATGTCACGGTCATTCTACGGCTGAGGCCACTACTGCGAGGCCAATCCCTAACCTCCCGCATCACCCATATCTTGAGATCGGCAACATAGATGTTCTATGGTTGTCCTTGAGGAACATCATCACGAGATAGCTTCTCTCCCAAGCATGAGTACACCATCTCCTTCCTCCATCGTTTTAATCTGAGAATCGAAGGTTCGAAGGACCTCCAGTTGTCGTGTGATGTCCAGTTCTCTACCTGTCGACCGTCCTTTTGTAGGCTGAGCACCATGAGCTTCCCCTCACCGTTGACGCTAAGGTATGGCACATCGTGACATAAGTCAGAAAGTTGTACATCCGTCATATTTGTAGAGACGTGGCCGCTCTCGGCGCTCACATATAGCGTGCAGATTCTAGTCTTACCCCCAAGAGCCAATGTGCCGCACTACCACACACGACATAGTTGTGCTGCCTGAGAATCACGGAGACGCCCTTAATGACCTCGAAGCACGTGTTCCATCCCGCCGACTCGTTGACTGAAAACTTCCTAAGCATAAATTAGTCATAACATGGAGAACGGAGAGAAAATTGATCTCACTACGTGGCAAAGGCAAGCCGTGAAGCAAAGAAACCAGGCCAATCTATCTCCAATGTCACGGTCTTTCTACGCTGAGGCCACTACTGCGAGGCCAATCCTTGACCTCCCGCATCACCCCTGTCTTGAGATCGGCAACTAAGACGTTTATATGGTTGTCCTTGACCAGCATCATCCCGAGCTTCTCCCCCAAGCACGTGTACACCATCCCCTTCCGCCATCGTTTTAACCTGAGCAGCGAATATTCGAAGGACCTCTTGTTGTCATGTGATGTCCAGATCTCTAGCTCACGATCGTCTTTTTGCAGGTTGAGCACCATGCGCTTCCCCTCGCCATTGACGCTAAGGTACGGCTCATAGTGACGAAAGTCATAAAGTTGTACATCCGTCATATTTGTAGAGACGTCCCCGGTCACGGCGCTCACATGTAGCATGCGGATTCCAGTCTTACCCCCCAAGAGCCAGTGTGCCGCACCGCCACACACCACCGCGTTGTGCTGCCGGAGAATCTCATGTTCGCCCTTAATTACTCCGGAGCTCGTGTTCCATCCCGCCGACTCATCAGCTGACGAGAACGTGTGGAGAGTGTAATGCATCCTGCTTTTTTGGAAGGTAAGAATTAGGACCTTGAAGAAGCGCGACCGCTGCCGTTGCAGGCCATCGTCATCGTCGCCGTGGTTCGAGCTCGAACAGTCCGCATCGGAGAGCAGGGCATAGCCACCCACTCCGTCCTTGTGATCGAAATCCCAATAATGCTCTAGACGCGGGAGCTCGTGGACCTTGCCGGCGAGCGGGTCGCAGACGGCCAGGAGGACGCCGCCGCTAGGGTCTGTATCGACGCCGGCGCGGTGCAAGTCGAGACGCACGAGCAGGAGGCCGTGGCGTGACGTGAGCGGCACCGAGTAGTCGAAGAAAGCAGCGTGGCGGATGTTTGGGAAGAAGGAGCTGAGAAAGCGGCGACCAGGGGATAGAACCCGGCCTGGCGCGGGACAAAGCACGGTGCAGGGGGCCCTCCGGGCGACCGTAGCTGAGCAAAGAAGCCGGGAAAAGGGGCGAGCCGCACGCTTCCTCCGGCAAGCAGCGACGGAGAAAGGAGTCATCGGCGACGACGAGGCGGCACCATCCCCTGCAGGTCGTGGCGCAACGGAAGAGGGTGGTCGCGTCCTTGACGCGGACGACGATCTCGCGGACAACGTCGTACGAGACCGCCTCCATGATGTTGGTCGATCTGGTCGCCGTTTGTTCCTTTGGGATGCGTTCGGTTCTGGAACGGCAAGGAATGGAATGGTTCCGTTCCTAGACACGATTCTCGCGTTCGGTTTCGGAATGGAATGGAACGCACTGGTTCCACTGGAGGGAATATTCCTCCAATATGCGGAATGGACCGGTCCGGCCGATTCGGCCGGACGGAGTGGAATTGCACAGTGTGTTGTCTCTAATTAATCAAGTTTAGCACTAATTAATCAAGTTTAGCACTAATTAATCAATGATTAGGAATAATTAATCAAGATTAGGAATAATTAATCAAGTTTAGCACTAATTAATCTAGATTAGGAAATAATTAATCGAGTTTGATGCCGTTCTCATTCCATTCCATTCCACCCGTTCCAGAAAAGAACGCAAGAATGGAACGGTTCCGTGACAATTTTTGTCCAAAAAGAACACAGGAATGGAACGGTTCCGTGACAGTGAAATGGAATGGTTCACTCCATTCTCAAACCGAACACATCCTACGTACCTGTGCGATTGGAGGCGGAAGGTACAGCTAATCGATTGGGTAATATAGCACAGGTAGTGGCGTGGGACGCCGTGGAAGAGCCGCATGGGAACTGGAGGTTCAGAGCAGGATGGACTCCCAGGGGCGGGCGGTCAGTGCTCCCGTGGTCACGCAGGTGGACTCCAGGGACACGCGCGATGAACTCCCGTGGCCAAGCGGGTGCCGGGTGGACTCTTGTTGTGGAGTGGAGGCACGGGTGGTGGAGAGGAGGCCCGACCGGCGTGGCGCTGCCGTGGTGCCGCCGCCGCGCGTGGCGGACAGGGATCACATAGGTCATTCCTGACACGACAAGGCGTAGAGGGAGAGAGAGATTCGCAAGGCGGCTTCAACTGCAATCCCGGTAAACGCGGTCAGTGTCGTACTAAATCTCTGGCGTCGCTGCGTTTGCGTGTGCTATGCAAAGAAGCTGCACTTCCTCTTGGCTAGCTAGCTAGCTAGTCGTCCAGCCATGGCGGATCACCAGAGGCAGAGGATCCACCCGGTGGACCTGGAGGCGGGGCAACCGAGGCCCACGGCGCCTCTCGTGCCGCCAGGGAACTCGTTCCGGGCCGACAAGGGCACCGTCCCGACCGCGGATAGGAGGCCGCCACCCCAGTACCCGCTCCAGCAGCTGCCTTCTCCTCCTCACCGCCTAGCCACGCCGCTCCCGCCCCCGAAACGGCGCCGTGGCTGCTGGTGCTGCTTTCTCTGTTGCACTTGCACTGTCATCACCGTCGTCGCGCAAGCCATCCTCGCCGCGTCGACCCTGGCGTGCTCTACCTGGCGTTCCAGCCCAAGGCGCTGCGCTACTCGGTGGACCGCCTCTCGTTGTCCCAGTTCCAGGTGGACGCCGCCCTGACGGTCAGCGCGCGGTCCGACATGAATAGATCACAACATATAACCATATAGTGTAAAAACAAACAAACTCAGAAGAAACTAACCTCGTTTCAAAAATAGCTGACCCTCTTCCCGGGTTCATTAAACTCTTAGCGGCTACCATCTGCGAGCTTTTCATGGTAAATGTTCCCTGACCTTGCAGAGCCTATTCGTCTCTCAAATCCATGGTGGCTTCTTCGATGTCTGATAGAGTATATCTCTCCATAGGGATGTGGATGAAGCGGAACTCCTCTTGTGGTGCTGCAGTGAAAAGGTTTGTCAAATGAGATAAATCAGCTGCAGCGTTTTAAAGATTTCAATACAAAAGAACAGACTAGCGCCTAATTTATTACTGATTATTTTGTAACATAGACATAATTTATACACGGGAGGGGGCCATTGCCCCCCCCCCCCCCCCCCCCCCCCCCGCCAGTAACGATGTAAGATACATTTAACATAGCACCTACCTAGAAGTGAACATACCATTTGCATGGTACCAAGGATCCCGACGATCCTATATATGTGGAGAAACCCGAGCAGTGACCTTTGCAACGAACAACCTGCTATCTCCGCCTTTCGGTAGTATCCAACCCAATATGTTGCTCAATATCGTCTTTGGCTTTGTAGAGGTGGTGCTTAGTCAAACAAGTGGGTCGGCTCTTTTCGCTGGTGCAGGTGGTCAACTCCACCACATAACACCCCCTACACTGCGTCGGCGAGGGGGAACGGTGGTGCATCAGCGCGAGCGTCGAGAGCGCGAAGGGGCACATCGTTATACGCTGTGGTGACCCATTAGCTTGGCCATGAAACCAAGGCCCTCATCTCTATCGCTTGGAAAATCGGGATTTAACCTTTTTCGTAGAGTGCTCGGGATATCCAGTTAACGACCGGTAACCAAACCCTTGTTTGGCCATGATACCAAGGCCCTCGTCGCTATCTACCAGAAAATCAGGATTAAACTTTTTGGCTCATAGTTGTAGATGCACCCGTTATGGAAATGCATTTCCCAAGATTAGTCTTAACTCTCAACCATCCCTGCCACGGCAGATGCACGCAACACACATTGCCACCCAGTTGACGCAGGTGTGCAGCTTCGTCCGACTGGTCCGTGGATAGCAAACCGGGCGTCACGCCGGTGGTGCGGAGCGTGGAGACTTGTCCCCGTGCTTTCTTCTTCGGTCGGGTCTCTCCACTTGCTCACGTCGACGTTGCCCGAATTCGGACAAGACAGCAGTTGCCCGCCTAATTAATTAAACGCTCGCACAGCTACGGCGAGCTACCCGTAATAATCTTCAGAAAATGAAAACAAAAGGCAACGGCGAGCTACACGAAACCTCAGTTCTGTCCATCTCAGCATGCCCCACGTTTTTTAAAATTATATCATCGGTTTCTTTCTTTTTGGAACTTTCGCTGGCAAATGCTAGCTTGTCAGGCAAAATCGGAGTGGAATTCTTGCACACAGTGCCCAGGCCAGTCAAACGTCAACGGCCCCTTCTAGAAAGAGAAGCCTGGAGCCGCCATGGGCGGAGCCACACGTTCCTGGCGCCATCGCCGTGCTGTATTTCCCCGACACCTCGCCAACCTCCCCAACCAACCATCCTCGCCGTCCATCCATCCATAAATCCGAGCAATTTATATCTCCCGCCCTAGTCAAACCATCAGGTTCATTAGTCTCAACGCTCTTAATAGTTTTTTCGATGTGAACTCCAAATCAAAAAGAAAAGAAAAGAACTACAGTAGTATTTTCTGTGTGAGCTAATCCGAATTCTAGCAGGCTTTTGATCCGATTTAGATACAATCTCGATAGGATTCGGTGTCTTGGGTTAGGTGGGCCCACGATACAGGCGGCTTGTAATGTTCGACTCGGAATTGGGCACGCGAGAGGACGAGTCGCCCAGTCTATATAAGTGCGGCATACGGCCTCTGACCATCGCCGTGCTGCCGTGGAGCAAGTCGTCGTCGTCGTCCCATCAGAGTCCCGATCGAGCCCGCGCGCGCAACCACCATCCTCAAAGCCGGCCACGAGGAGAAGCGCAGGGATCACATGGCGACCATGACGACCACCACCACCGTGACGACGACGACGCGGCGCCGCCACGGCGGCGGAGGGGGTTGCTGCGGCCACGCGGCCGACCATCTGGACGACGACGACGACATCGTCGTGCTGTCGCGGGCGGCGGCAGAGAAGGGGATGGGGAAGGAACAGCAGGCGTGGGGGAAGCTGCCGCGGCTGTCGCGCTTCGAGCAGCTGCCGGACTACCTCCGGGACAACGAGTTCATCCGTGGGCACTACCGCTGCGAGTGGTCCGTCCGCGACGCCCTCCGCAGCGTCTTCGCATGGCACAACGAGACGCTCAACGTCTGGACGTACGTTCCCCTTCACCTTCTCCGATTCGTCTCTGTTTGTTGCTTGCATTTTCTTGCCTCAGGTCTTGTTTGATCTGACTCAGTTTGTCAATGTTGTTCTTGCAGCCATCTGGGAGGCTTCTTCCTGTTCCTGGGCCTCGCCGTCGCCGGCGAGATGGAGTGGCCGGCGGGGGCTCCAGCTCCGGGCATCATGACGATGGTGATGACTTCAGCCAACGCGTCGTCGTGGGCGGCCAACAACACTTCGGTAAGAAAGAGGGAAACTTCTCACCTAGACTAATCTTTTACCTGGTCGTTGCACTGCACGTTCAGATTTCTTTTCTTTTCTATATATTCAAACAAGAGTAGACTAGTATTACTGCATGTTCGAGCTGTGCGACCATTGGTAGCCACTACTGTAGAAATTGGGAGAATTCTTCAAGCCTCCCACCTGCCTACAGTTCATCCTGAGTATCCGTCGCTATAAAATGAAATCCCACTATCAGTAGTATTATAAGGGCATGTACAAATGTACAATGCAAGATGCTTTAGAGAGGTGCTTATAAAATAAACCGGTTTTTATCGAAGCACTGGTGCTTATTTACACTAGGCAGATGCCTAACTAGGCACCTTTCCCCTATACAAATAAGCACTGGTGCTTAAGAAAAAAGTTGGTTTATTTGTGTAAGCACCTCTCTAAGCACCATGCATTGTACATGCCCTAAGGGCCAGCAGATCACGCGATTAACTGCCGAGCTGTAAAACTACCTGTAACCACAAGAAGTAAGCAGAATTCTTCATCCCTGACCACCTGTCGTCACTATAAAAATCCTAGCGTCAGTAGTATTATAAGGCCACACAGATCATGGGATTAACTGGCACATATATCATAATCGAAAACTGGAGAGAATTCTTCAACCCTACCACCTGCCTGCAGTTCATCCCTGACTGCCTGTCACTATAAAATCCCACTGTCAGTAATATTATAAGGGCGATCAGATCATGGGATTAACTGCCGTATCTTATATCACCGTTAGCTGCGTACCTCACGAACAGTTGGGCATCCTCTGGATCGACACTGAGCTGGAGGGCAGCTGCGTGTCGGGATGAACTTGTGGCTTACCGAACTGCATTTTCTGGTCCTGGTTTAATGAGATAGCGTCTCTGTCCGACGAATCGAACTACTAGCAGGCAGGAAAATTAAACATGTCGTCGCGATGCACCTAATTACAGCTCAAGTCTTCAGAGTGGTCACCTACTTTCACAGTTTCTTGTCTTTCGTGCAGCAAATGCTACTCATGCGAATTTCTGAACAACTTTTATTTTCTTAACCATTGTTCTAGCCACCTCCATCTCTGCATATTTTACTATCTGACAGACGTAAAACATGCGTTTATCCTGGAATGTTACTGACCGGTGATTCCCTTTTGGTTTGAGCAGAGCTTGGCGATCCAGAGCGCACTGGTCTCGGGCGCCGGGCACGCGGTGGCGCGGTGGCCGCGGACGGTGTTCGTGTACGGCGCCATGACGTGCCTGTCCGTGAGCGCGGCGGCGCACCTGCTGGCCTCCCACTCGCGCCGCTTCAGCCGGCTCTTCTGGCAGCTCGACTACGCGGGCATCGCCGTCATGATCGTCTCCTCATTCTTCCCACCCGTCTACTACACATTCCTCGCCAGCCCCGTCGCGCAGTTCGTCTACCTCTCCGCCATCACCCTCCTCGGCGTGCTCGTCGTCGCCGCGCTCCTGGCGCCCGCCCGGTCCTCGCCGCGGCTCCGGCACATCCGGGCGGGGCTCTTCGTGTCCATGGGGCTATCGGGCGTGGTGCCGGCACTGCACGCGCTCTGGCTCAACTGGGGACACCCCGAGTGCTACCTGGCGCTGTCTCTCGAGCTCGCCATGGGGCTCGTCTACGCCACGGGTGCCGGGTTCTATGTCGCCAGGGTGCCCGAGAGGTGGCGCCCGGGGATGTTCGACTGCGTTGGCCACAGCCACCAGATCTTCCACGTGCTCGTCCTCGTCGGCGCGCTCACGCACTACGTCGCCACCGCCATCCTCATCGGCTGGCGCGAGGCCTTGGCCGCCGCCTCCGGCGCGGCGTCGGCGTTGTTGTGACAAGCAGACAGAGCGGAATTAAGGCGATGGTGTGTGTGCGTAGACCTAGAGTGTGACATTGATTCGTTGATTCTTGTATGTAGCGTAGATGATTCTTTGGACTCGTGTACTTCAAGACACATGTGTATCCGGAGACAATGTAACGCTAAATGCCGTGAGTGTGGGCAGCAATCGAGGTGCAAATCCTTACTTCCCATCTCGCATATACTGGCTTAGGGAGGGTGACGCCAACACCAGGTTGTTCCATGCGGTGGCCAACGGACGGAGGGCTAAGAATTACATCCCCTCTGTCACGGTTAATGGGGAAACTGTCACTGAGCAGCAGAGGAAAGAGGAGGTCTTTTTCGAGGCCTATCAAGGTCTGTTGGGCACAATCCATAACAGAGAGCACTCCATCCTTCTGGATCAACTCGATATCCCACAGGTGGATCTCCAGGAGCTGGAGGACATGATCACGGAAGAGGAAGTATGGGCGATAATCAAGGAGCTCCCTCAAGATCGCGCGCCCGGGCCGGATGGATTTATCGGGCTCTTCTTCCAAAAGGCCTGGCCTATTATCAAAAGGGACGTGATGGCAGTTTTCCTGAAACTTTACGTGGGCGATGGCAGGGGTTTTGGGAAGCTGAATAAAGCTCTGATCACGCTCATCCAAAGAAACAAGATGCGATGGAGATTGGTGACTATAGGCCCATCAGTCTGGTGCACAGCATATCGAAACTCTTTGCGAAGTTGCTTGCAAATAGGATCAGACCCAGGCTGGGAGAGCTGGTGAGCCCTAACCAGTCTGCTTTTGTCAAGGGAAGATGCTTGCACGATAACTTCCTGTTGGTAAGGCAGGTTGCCAGGAAGATTAACTCCAGGAGAACCCCGGGAGTGCTGCTCAAGCTAGACATCTCGCGTGCTTTTGACTCAATGTCGTGGTCCTTCCTCTTTGAAGTTCTGCGCAGGATGGGTTTGGTGAGGGATTCTTGCGCTGGTTGGCCATCCTTCTGAGGACTGCGAGCACGAAGGTAGCCGTTAATGGAGTGCCGGGGAAGCGGATTTATCACGCACGAGGACTGCGGCAGGGGGATCCTGTTTCCCCAACCTTGTTTGTGTTGGGTATGGAAGTCCTGACGGCGCTAATCTCGCGTGCCGTGGAGGAACAACTGTTTGAGCCAATCAATGGGATTAATCCGTTGCAAAGGATCTCTATCTTTGCTGATGACGTGGTGATGTTCTTGAAGCCTGTCGTTGGCGACCTATAGGCAATTCAGGAGATCTTGCTTTTGTTTGGTGAAGCATCCGGCCTCAGAATAAACTATACCAAATCGGCTGCTGTCCTAATCCGAGGAACTGACGAAGGAAAGACTCTGGTGTCAGACACCTTGGGGTGCAGAATTGAACAATTCCCTATCCGTTACCTAGGGTTGCCATTAGCTCTTCGACCTCTATCCAAAGCGGAATGGCAACCGTATCTGGATAAGGCGGTGGCCTTTGCCCCGGCTTGGCAGCGTGGCTTGATAGCCAGGCCTGGACGCTTAGTCCTGGTCAAGACAGTGGTGGCGGCACGACCGATCCATCAGCTACTGGTGGCCGAGGCGCCACCATGGCTACTTGAGGAGATCGCCAACTGGATGAGGTCTTTCTTTTGGGCCGGGAAGGAACATGCCAATGGCGGGCAATGCCTCGTTGCGTGGAAAAAAATCTGTACACCTACATGCTACGGAGGCCTCGGCGTCAAGAACCTATGGCTACAGGGTTTAGCGCTCCGCACTCGATGGGAATGGCTACGGAGAACGGACATGTCTAGACCCTGGCAAGGACTCCCGATCTTGAAGGACACTGATGCGCAAGACGTGTTTCAGAGCCTCGTTAGGGTTCAGGTTGGAGACGGAAAAAGACTGCTCTTTTGGAAAGATCGATGGGTAGATGGGAGATCGGTGAAGGAGATTGCGCCTACCGTCGAGGCCCTGGTCAGTACAAGAAGGAAGAATGCCAGATCGGTGGCGGATGGCCTCGTCAACAACAGATGGATGGCTGATCTGTCTGAAGTGCCCAGCGAGGATGCAGCGCGACAGGTTATTTCTCTTTGGGTTCAGGTCTCCAGGATTCAGTGTCGCGATGGCGTGCAAGACGAGTTCCGTTGGCCATGGTCGAGCACGGGACAGTACACGGCTAAGTCCACTTACGCCATGCTCTGTCAAGGGAGAACACGGGTGGCTGCTGACTCCTGTATTTGGAAGTCCAAAGCGCCGTTGAAATGCAAGATCTTCGTTTGGCTCGCTCTGCAACACCGCGTCTGGACCTCAGACAGGAGAAGAAGGCATGGGCTGCAGGCGGACACCTCGTGCTGCTTCACTTGCCTTCAGGAAGAGGACACGATCGAGCACGTTCTCGTTCAGTGTGTCTTTGCACGCGAAACCTGGCATGGTTGTTTCCAAAGTCTGCGCCTAGCTGCTAGAGTACCCGAGCTGAATGAATTGACGGAGCCTTGGTGGTTGAGGGAGAGGAAACGCTATGCAAAAGGAGATAGGAGGAAGTTTGACACACCGGTGACTTTGGTGTGCTGGTCTGTCTGGAAACAGCGTAACGCCCGCGTGTTCAACAATGTCAGCAAACAGTGCACAGCGCATGTGCTGATCGGTAGAATCCTTGATGAGCTTCAGCTTTGGCTGACTGTCAGAAGTGGAGTTGGAGTCCAAAACATAGTTTTGCGAGAGTAGGCTTTAGTGCAGGAGTGTGGTGTGTTCGCTGTGACCTTGTTCTTTAAGGATCCAGCTTCTTGTATCTTTCAACTCTGCCTTCTATATAAATATGGTGCGCTTTTGGCGCACTCGCAAAAAAAAAAAAAAAAAAAAAAAAAATTGGGATACTAGCAATGTGAAAACTTTCAAGTCTTTGCAATTATTTGCAGTTCATCAGCACATTATGCTTGGACTGTAGATCTCATTATGTTTTCCTTCGAACGGCACTATGATTTTGTGGGAAAAACAGAATCCCGTAATTTTTGAAGATTACGGGTAGCTCGCTGTATCTGTCAGCTGTGCAGGCGTTTAATTAGGCGGGCAACATCGACGACGATGACGCCTGGACAAGTGGATACCGAAGAAGAAAGCAGGAGGACGCTCCGCATCACGCGGCGTGACGCCCGGTTTGCGATCCACGGACCAGTGGGACGAAGCGGCACACCTGCGTCAAGGACGGGGTGGCAACAACAAGCATGTGTGCGTACGTGGGCTGTGGCGGGGATATGGTTAAGAGTTACGACTAATCCTGTCCTTTCCACGATACCATTCTGTATTTTTTCAAAGTCAAATTTTAAACGTTTGACCAAGTATACACAAAAAATTCTACATCTATAATATCAACTGTATATGCTACTAAAGTACTCCCTCCGTCCAAAAATAAATGTCTTAGATTTATCAAAAAGTGCATGTATCTAGACATAAAACATGTATAGATACATCCACTTTTATGTAAACTTGAGACATTTATTTTGGGACGGATGGAGTATATTTTATCATGATTCTAGTAACACTAAATTTGTATTCCGTATGTTGATATCCATTCCTATATATTTGATCAAATTTACAAAGTTTGATCTCGACTAAACTCAAACCGCAAAATAATTGTGAACATATGGAGTAGTAATCCATGATTTTCTGGCCAAACGTGGCACGCATCTGCGCCGTAGTCGATCAAGGGAGATGAGTAGCCACATTTCTTCGGAGGATGATCACCACCCGCGTCACGCCTCTATGGTACAGACTCTGCACGATGAGAGCCTTGGTTTTCATTGCCACCGAGGGGTCATCATCGCAGACAATGATGTGTTAGTTCGCGTTCCCGGCGTTCACGCCAATGCACCACCGTTCACCCTCGCACAGGGGCGGTGCGGGGGTAGTATGTGTTGGTTAACCACCTGCTCTGGCGTCGAAATCTCCAACACACCAACAAGGAGATTGTCCTACTAATCGCCACCTCTATAGAGGCAATGACGATATGGACCCACATGTTGGGCACGATAGTCCCGGAAGATAGAGATATCATGTTGATCATAAATTGGGGGAGGGGGGCAATGGGCCCCTCCCGTGTATAAAATAATCACTGATATATTGGGCGCTAGTTTATTCTTTTATATTGGCACATGACAATAACCATTAACAAATTCGACATCTCTAAAACGCTGCAGCTGATTTAACTCATTTGGCAAACCATTTTTGTTCCAGCGCCAGAAGAGGAGATTGGCTTGATCCAAGCTGCTATACAGAGAGATAAATACATTGTATGAGATATCAAAGAAGCCACCACGGATTTGAGAAACGACTAGTTTTTTGAGTTTCTGCGAACGTTTAATTACCAGAAAAGCTCACAGATGGTAGGAGCTAAAAGTCTAATTAACCCTAGCAGAGGATCGGTTATTTTAGAAACGGGTTATTTTCTTCTGAGTTAGTTTGTTTTTCTTATATGCGGTTATATAAAATCTATTAATTAATTAACTCTTTATTTTAAATAACTTTCTTCTCTAGATTTTTTTAAATGGGGTAAAAGCTTTGCCCCATTAGGTGATCCGAAAAAGGCATAAAGACACCTATGCTCCCAAAAAAAAAAAGTTATCGAATATGCTTGTGTTCCTTTCATTCCAAATCTCTCACGAGACGAGCAAGGTGAGAGAAGACAAAACGTTCCGATTAGGGCCATTTGCCATCTGGGAGCACCATTACTTGGTGTTGAAACCCATCACGGTTGGGGTATTCCATGGATGCCCAACCAATCATGAATAGAACTCCATAAGCGGCTGGAGAAGCGACAATTGACAAGAAGGTGGCCAATGGATTCCAGAGCTCGTTTGCATAGGGGGCAAAGGCCACAATTTGGCCATCCTCTTCGTTGAAGGCGATCGTCCGCCGAAAGACAGTTTTGTAGCGCAAGACAAGCAAATAGTTTGACTTTTGGAGGTGCCCAAATCTTATAAACTAGCTTGTTCATCGAGAAAGTATAACCGAGAAGTCTACTCTGTATGCGGAGGCCACTTAATAGACCCCACTCACCGTGAACCCCCAAACAATGGCATCCTCCATGTTGGCATCAAGTTGCACATCCCTAAGTAGTAGCCAAAGATCAACGAATTGGCTAGCATGCTCGAAAGTGAAAGCATCATCCATGTTGATTTTATTTAACCATACGTTGTTGAGAGCTTGAGCGACACTCCATTTTGTTCTCTTGGAAATCGCAAGGATTAGAGGGGCGACATCCTTTAATATTCTACCCACAAGCCATGGAGTATCCCCAAAGGAGTTATCTTGCCATTTCCAATGGTGATTGAAGTGGCGGCATAGAAGAAGGTCATGTCATCTTTGGTGCATGGGTTGTCGGTGCCCATCCAAATCTTCCTAGGTCCTTCCATTCCAACCAAGGCCAACACAAACGAAGGCCCTAGATTTTTTTTCAAGTGAAGCACCCCAAATCCCCCTATATTTTTAGGGCGGCACACCCTGACCCAATTGACTTTGCATTTCCACCTTAATGCATTTGATGGTACCCAGATGTACATGAAGGGGCCGGGGGTCAAGTGGTAAATTGCTTCCGACTTAACAAGAGAGGTTCGGCCGTCCATGGTGACAAATTGCCCATTCCAAATGGGGAGCTTCGTCGCAACTTTGCCTTCTAGATGTTGGAAATCCAACCTACATAAATGCCCAACCAAAAGCAGTAACCCATGGTATCTCATAGGGAAGGAGGCATGCGTCGCTGGAATGTCCTCAAGTATGTCATCAAGCTAGGTTTAGGTGGCTACACTGAATAGGTACCACAGAGCTCTTTTGGAAATGTGTGCATAGGACGGTAACTTCTCTGAAGCCTTGGAGGATGGATGGTAGGTTTTGGACATCCTCTTTGAAGGGAACCACAAACACTGGCGTGTCATCCGCATACAAGGATGTTCTCAAAATGGTGCCCCGACCACGGTTCTTGCGCAAGAGGACAAAAAGATCAACAAATCAAGGTGCTTAAAATTCATTTAGGTCCATTGAACACATTCTTGGACTATATATAAACACATAATCTATTCTTTTTTATTTATACCCTCAAATTATCTTTGGCGACAGTCAGATGAGCCACAATCAGATTTAATAAAGACAAGATACTCTTGGAATTTTCATCGAAACAAAATCTAACGCAACAAGCAACATGCGAAATATCGAAAGTAAGATTGTGGGAGTGTGAAACTTAATGGAGTGCAGACACAACAAAACAATCTAGCCCAAATATAGAAACACGAAGGTGAATTCATCGGCAACTAGTCATCAAAGATAAATCCTTAAAAATTCATAAAATCAAGAAAAGGTAACAAAGTAAACAAAAACAACCAACCAAAGTTCAATCCCCAATTCATAACAATTGAGTTGCAAAGAAGCTTTGGTTACATAATCCCATGTTTGATCTCCAATGGCACAATCTTTCTACGGCTGAGGCCACTACTACAAGGCCAATCCCTGACGTCCCACATCACCAGTATCTTGAGATCGAAAACATAGATGTTCTATGGTTGTCCTTGACCAACATCATCCCAAGCTTCTCTCCCAAGAACGTGTACACCATCTCCTTCCTCCATCCATTGGAGATTGATTGGCCTGGTTTCTTTGTTTCTCAGCTTGACTTTGTCACGTAGTGAGATGAATTTTCTCTTGTTTTGCACTCAAAGATGCAGTTGGCATGGATGGAGGATTGTTCTCTGTCTTCACTTTCCATATGAAACATAAGGCCTAACGCGGCGATCCCACGCCTAGTTGGAGGTCCACCAACTATCACGACCGTCCAATTTGTATCCAACGAAGGGTATGACTTCTACTAATTGATGTATTTATAGAAAAATTATTAATGCAGGATCCTGTTTTTTATTAATGCATGTCCAATAATTTCTTGTTAGTACATGAATCTAAAGAATTACATAAATCCAAAAAATATTGATGATGCATTGATATTTGGAAAATATTGATAATCTGTGCACGAATCTTAAAGCATATGGACGACCGTGATACGTTTGGAAACTCCAAATAGGTGACGACCGTGGTACCATTTCCTCCTCCATGAAGAATTCGGTTTGGAGGCCTTGGGCTCCGCCTAAGATGAAGTTCTTTGCTTGGCTTGCAAATCAAAATAGAGTTTGGACCGCCGACCGACTAGCCAAAAGAGGTTGGCCAAATTGCGGTCTTTGCCCTTTTTGCAAGCAAACAACAGAGTCTCTAGTCCATCTTCTTGTGCATTGTCGCTTCACGAGAAGAATTTGGGATCTTGCAAAAGGTTGGCTTGGTCTTCTCAACGTCAACACCGGAGATTGGTTAAACCTCAACTTCAATGAGTGGTGGCTCTTGATGACCAACGTTACCCCAAACCGCAAGGCCGTCGCTTCTCTCACCTTGCTTGTCACTTGGGAGGTTTGGAACGAGCGCAACGCTAGAGTGTTTAATAACAAGAGCGCGCCACCTATAGTTTTGTTAGACAAAGTTAAAAATGAAGACCGGTTGTGGGTTCTTGCGGGTGCCAAATGTTTGGGCAACTTGATACCGCGAGAGTAATTGCGTTGTAATAAATCCAGAAACAAAAATTTGCATTCTTGCAATCTTCTCCCATAATTAATATAAGGCAAAGCTTTTGCCCCTCGTTTCAAAAAAAAACCCCTGAGAATCGGAGGTTTGAAGGACCTCTAGTTGTCGTGTGATGTCCAGTTCTCTACCCGTCGACCGTCCTTGTAGGCTGAGCACTATGAGCTTCTCCTCTCCGCTGCCGCTAAGGTATGACGCATCGTGACGGAAGTCAGAAAGTTGTACATCCGTCATATTTGTAGAGACGTGGCCGCTCTTGGCGCTCACATGTAGCGCGGATTCTGGTCTTACCCCCAAGATCCAATGTGCCGCACTAACACACATGACAACGTTGTGCTGCCTGAGAATCGTGGAGACGCCCTTAATGACCCCAAACCATGTGTTTCATCCCGCCGACTCATTGGTTGAAGAGAACATCTGGCTTTTTTGGATGGTAACAGTTAGCACCTTGAAGAAGCGTGACGGCTGCCCTGGTAGGCCATCATCTTCGCCGTGGTTCGAGCTCAAACGGTCTGTAGCGGAAAGTAGGGCATAGTTACCCACTCCGTCCTTGTGCTTTAAATCCCAATAATGTTGGAGATGCGGGAGCTCGTGGACCTTGTTGACGAGCGGGACGCACATGGCCAAACTGGTCACGGGAGAGTCAGTCTCCTCCATTCAGAGGAGAGAGGAGGGAGGAGTGCAGGTGTGTGGGTTCCGGGATTGATTTCTCAATACCGAGGGTTTATGATTTTGTAGTGGTGTGGAGGCTTGATCGTGCTCGATGTCTGTCGGATGATAAAATCGCTAATTGGTCGCCTTCTCCATGGTTCGATCTCACTTAAATGTGAGATCTAGAACATCCGATCAGTGTACCATATCCTCTACCGCAAAAAAAATTCAACATTCGAAACATTGACGCATTATTTTTATAACTTTGCCATGTACCCTCATCGATGTTTAGAATAATGATTAAGCCCATAGTGGCCTCAATTCCTAAAAAAAGAGATCGGAGTGGCCTTATTTTAGGGAAATGAATGATCCTTAGTTACTCTTTATTTAAAGAAAGACCTCTTATGACATATAAACTTTCAAAATCTCATACCTGAAACCTACCATGATAACTAAATTTTGAAACACCCAAAACATGAAGAATATGTGCTGATTTTAGGAAAAAAACTCAGAACTTGCTAAGCATAAACTAGTCATAACATGGAGAACGGAGAGAAAATTGATCTCACTACGTGGCAAAGGCAAGCCGAGAAGCAAAGAAACCCGGCCAATCTATCTCCATTGGCATGGTCTTTCTACGGCTGAGGCCACTACTGCAAGGCCAATCCTTGACCTCCCGCATCACCCCTGCCTTGAGATCGGCAACGTAGACGTTTCTATGGTTGTCCTTGACCAGCATCATCCCGAGATTCTCCCCCAAGCATGTGTACACCATCCCCTTCCGCCATCGTTTTAACCTGAGCATCGAATATTCGAAGGACCTCATGTCGTCGTGTGATGTCCAGATCTCTAGCTCGGGAAGGTCTTTTTGCAGGTTGAGCACCATGAGCTTCCCCTCGCCATTGACGCTAAGGTATGGCTCATTGTGACGAAAGTCATAAAATTCTACGTCCGTCATAGTTGTAGAGGCGTCGCCGGTCTCAGCGCTCACATGTAGGAGGCGGATTCCGGTCTTGCCCCCCAAGAGCCAGTGTGCCGCACCGCCACACACGATGGCGTTGTGCTGCCGGAGGATCGCGGAAACGCCCTTAATGACACCGGAGCTCGTGTTCCATCCCGCGGACTCGTCGGGTGCAGACGAGAACGTGTGGAGACTGTAATGCATCCTGCTTTTTTGCATGGTAAGAATTAGCACCTTGAAGAAGCGTGACTGCTGCTGTTGCAGGCAATCGTCATTGTCGCCGTAGTTCGAGCTCGAACAGTCTGCATCGGAAAGCAGGGCATAGCCACCCGCTCCTTCCTTGTTATCGAAATCCCAATAATGGTCTAGACGCGGGAGCTCGTGGACCTTGCCGGCGAGCGGTCGCACACGGCAAGGAGGACGCCGCTATGGTTTGTATCGACGAAGTGTGACGGGCAGCGAGGCTATTCAGGGGTAGCCTAGGACCCGTAGATAGGTGGAGGGTTGGCGAGTGATCTTTTTTCTTTTGTGTCCGGTGGATGGCGTTTTTGGCGCATGTGGCTAAATGCGTTGTAAACGGCCGCTTGGCCTCTCCTTTTAAAAACCGATACGTCTGCTTGGACGTATCCTTAAAAAAAAAAATATTTATACTTTACCCGCAAAAAAGTTATACTAAATAAATATAGAAATATTTGGTATAGTACATAATAGACCCTGCATATTCAGGATACACATAACGGTCACAAACACATGTTACGCTAAAGATGTTAAATACATAGTCATGGAAGACTAGTATAACGCCTAGCGGTGGTTATAGAAAACAGAAACCGAACACTGAAACTGAAGTAACCGGAACCAAAATTAATTAGCCGAACAATTTTTTATTGATAAATATGATAAACAAAACTTAAAGCAATAAATTTGGTCGTGATCTTGGGTTGATCGAACAATGTTGAAAATGTTGAGAGAGAGAGAGAGCAACAACGTTCAGTATCATGTAGCACCAGACATCAACACTGTTGGGCCATTCAGGATGGTGAATTTCACGCAACGGTTTCGAATAGTAGGAGCAACTCGAACCTCGCAGAAGATCGTCGGAACCACCCGGTACCTTCCCAGACCTCGTTAGAGTTTTCCTTACCTCGCTGGACCCTTACAACACTAGTCGGGGGCGTTTTACCATGTTCTTCAATCCGGTAAGGGCCCGTGGGATTGAAAATATTCCCACATAATTATTTTCCCGCTCTAGAAGCATAAGTATCTGATTTTGTCTAAAATACATTTGTACATCTAGGGCGCGTTTGGTAGCCTGTGAAGGGGCAGGCCTGGCCCGCCAGCTGCAAAGGCCCGACGTTTGGTTGCCTGGGAGAGGCTCCGGGCCAGGCCAGCGCGAACCGCAAAACATCGTCGGACCAGGCCCGAGAGGCACGCTCAGATCGAGCGTGCCTGTGGAGCCTGGCTCGTTCTCTCCCCCGCGGCTGCAATTCGACCCCCCCCCCCCCCCGCCTGCAGGAGCTCGTGCGACCATGGAGATGGCGGGAGCCCGCGCGCTGCAGAGAAAAAGGGGGCGGGAGAAATTCGGTCACCTCCCGCCGAAATCCTACCCCTATTTAGACCCTCTCCCTTCACCGCCCAATCTTCCACCACCATTCCCCCCCCCCCTCCCCCACCACATACGGAGCTCTCACCGCCCGTCGGCGAGCAGGTAAGCGGCGCAGAGAACTCCGGTGGGCCTAGGCGGCGGCGACAACTGCGGCTACGGCGGTGGGCCTTTCTGTTCTTCGTCGACCTCTCCTCCGTCCAAGGCGGCTACGATGGATGTAAGTACCGAAACCCTTGTTCGTAACCTAGATCTGCAAGCACGTCTAGGAATCTGTAGATCTTAGAGCGGTAGTAGATCTTGGTCAATGCGTAAGGTTGTGTAGGTCGTGTAGAATGTGTTGGAATGTGTAGATCTGTTAGCATGGGTACAATGTTCTCAAAGTTGGTGATGTGTATGTGTTTTTTGAGTGCATAGTCTGTTAGATCTTTGACCACGCATAAGATGATGTACTAGTTGCTGATGCAGATGAAGTTTTGTAGTGTACAATCTGTTAGATCAGCACCTCCTTTTGTCTATGCCGTAGTTGTCCATGCTGTTGTTACATCAGCACTTCCTTTTGACCATGCATAAGATGTTGTACTACTTGCATGCGTCCTGGATGTGCAGGTCTTGCAGTAGTTGTCCATGCTTGTTGTTCATGCTTGTTCTTCCTTTTGTTGTTTCTCCTTGTTCTTCCTTTTGTTCATACCTTTCTTGTTATCTGCGTCACCGATGTAGGATTCCGGCGAAGAGTTTAGTCAGGCCCTAATCCCCATTGGGGACTCTCAGATCCCTCATGGGTTGAGGACTCCCAGCTGGACATGCCAGTATCCACTGTTGATCCGGCCAGCAGCGTGGCTGTGCAAGATTATCTTGCGGCCATGGAGTTGGCCGTGAAATCGTAGGTGGCCAAGGCTAAGGCAGGGGTCAAGGGGACCATGAAATGGCTTCCATTCATGTCCACCTTTGTGCAAAACCAGATATGTGGTCTCATCAAGACTGGGGTTAGGACCGACAAGGGCTTCAAAGAGGTCCATCTGACTACCGTGGCCAAAGCATTGTTTGTTCACTGTGGAGCTGAGGTCACTTCTACCCAGATGTACAACCACCTGAGGAAGTGGAGACTCCGGTTGCTCCAGGTGAGCAAACTCTGTGACTTGAGCGGGGCTCAATGGTGCGAGGACACCTTCACCATCATCCTCGAGACTGACCACTATGAGGGGCACGTCACGGTTAACACATGAACACTGTCTTGTACACCTCAATCATTCACTTAGTCTCCTCTAACTGCGATGTCCTATCTCTGTTAGGATCATCCCAAGGACGCCGAGTTCCTGAACAAGCCCATCATGAACTACACACAGACGCAGATCATCTTCTCCTATGGGTTGGTCACTGGCAAGTTTGCAAGGGGGTCAGTGGATCCTCTCGGGGCACAGCCTGACTTCAGCGACACGCAGGAGTGATGACGTGAATCACACGCTCGTTGGGAGACCCCAAGAGGAAGGTATGAAGCAGTGTAGCAGCAGTTTCCCTCAGTATGAAACCAAGGTTTAATCGAACCAGTAGGAGCAAGAAATCACTTCTGAAGGTTGTTGGTGGCGCCGTTTACTCGATCACCAACGTGGAATCTGCACACAACACAATCAAACTACTTTGCCCCAACGAAACAGTGAGGTTGTCAATCTCACCGGCTTGCTGAAAACAAAGGATTAAACGTATGGTGTGGAAAACAGTAGTAAATTGCAGAGAATGAAAAGGAACAATGTTTGCAGTTGGTTGTATTATCAGTGTAAAAGAATGGACCGGGGTCCACAGTTCACTAGTGGTGTCTCTCCATAAAAGATAACTAACATGCTGGGTGAACAAATTACAGCTGGGCAATTGACAAAATATTGAGCGCATGACAATGCATATATATGACATGATGATTACTATGATATTCATGTGGGCATTACGACAAAATACATAGACCGTTATCCAACAGCGTCTATGACTAATAATCCACCGCCAGGTTGTCATCCGAGTTCCCCGTTGGTATTAAGTTGCAAGCAACGGATAATTGCATTAAGTAATGTGCGTAATGTAAACAAATGCATTAGACCTAACGGCGCACCCTTAAGCTAAGCATCGGTTATTTTATCCCTAGTGGCAACAGCACATCCACAATCTTAGAAGTTATTGTCACTCTCCCAGATTACCGGAGGCATGAACCCACTATCTAGCATAAATACTCACTCTTGGAGTTACAAGCATCTACTTGGCCAAAGCATCTACTAGTAACGGAAAGCATGCAAGATCATAAATAACATATAAGATAGATTGATAATCAACTTGACATAGTATTCAATATTCATCGGATCCCAGCAAACACAACATGTAGCATTACAATAAGATGATCTTGATCATGATAGGCAGCTCACAAGATCTAAACATGATAGCATAAAGTGGAGAGACAACCATCTAGCTACTGCCATGGACCCGTAGTCCAAGGATGAACTACTCACGCATCACTCCGGAGGCAGGCATGGTGATGTAGAGCCCTCCGGTGATGATTCCCCTCTCCGGCAGGGTGCCGGGAAGAGCTTCTGAACCCTCCCGAGCTAGGGTTGACGGCGGCGGCGTCTCTGGAACTTTTCGTGGATAATGGCTCGGGTATTTAGGGTTTTCGCGTCGGAGGAATAAATAGGCGAAAGGGCGGCGGCTGGAGAGCCCGTGGGCCCACACCACCCCACGGCGCGGCAGGGGGGCCCGCGCGGCCCCATGGTGTGGCTGCCTCGTGGCTCCCCTCCGTCTCTCCTTTGGACTCCGTGTACGTGTTGGAAAAATAGGAGGTTCTGTCCAAGTTTCGTCCAATTCCGAGAATATTTCCAGACTAGCTTTTCTGGAATACAAAAACAGCAGAAAACAGGAACTGGCACTGTGGCATCTTGTTAATAGGTTAGTCCCAGAAAATGCATAAAAATGCTATGAAGTGTATATAAAACATGTAACAATTGGTATAATATCAACATGGAACATCAGAAATTATAGATACGTTTGAGACGTATCAAGCATCCCCAAGCTTAGTTCTACTCGTCCTCGAGTAGGTAAAACGATAAAAACAAAATAATTTCTGAGGTGACATGCTACAATCATAATCTTGATCAAATAGTATTGTAAAGCACATGTTATGAATGAAGTGATCCAGGTCAATGGTCTATAGTTTGCTAGCAAGTAGATAATGAGCAAACAACTGAATCATATAAGCAAAAACTTTTCATGAATAGTACTTTCGAGACAAGCATCAAAGAGTTTTGCATAAGAGTTAACTCATAAAGCAATAGATTCTAAGTAAAAGGTATTTAACCAACACAAAGGAAGATTTAAGCTTCAGCAATTGCTTTCAACTTTCAACATATATATCTCATGGATATTTGTCAACACAAAGCAATATAATAAGTGCAATATACAAGCATATAAAAATTGTTGCACCAAAGTTGACACTAGTGTTTGCTTCTAAGATAGAAAGAAGTAGGAAAACTGACTCAACATAAAAGTAAAAGAAAGGCCCTTCGCAGAGGGAAGCAGGGATTAAATCATGTGCTAGAGCTTTTTAAGTTTTTGAAATCATATAGAGAGTAAAAATAAGTTTTGAGAGGTGTTTGTTAATTGTCAACGAATCAGAAAATGGAAAGTACAATATGACCCCTGCCAACCAGACTTTTAAGAGCGGCTCCCATGAAGGACGTTATTTCTACCAGCAAGGCAGATCATCCCTCTTTCTCTTTTGTTTACACATGCAGATATTTCACTGTTTGTCATTGCTTGACTGATAAATCAGGGCAAAAATGTGAAGAGAATTAAGCGGTTAAAGTTGTAATTAATTGGGACTGGGCACCCCATTTGCCAGCTCTTTTTGCAAAATTAATGGATAAGCGGATGTATATGCCGCTAGTCCGGTGGTAAAGTCTGTTTGACAGTTGACATAAAGACATCCACCCCGTCCTCATGAGCTTGGTAAACATTGACACAAAATAGGAGTAATAAAGTTTGAATAGTTTAAAGGTAGCACATGAAAAATTTACTTGGAATGGCAAGGAAATACCACATATAGGTAGTTATGGTGGACACAGATGGCATGGATTTTGGCTCAAGGTTTTGGATGCACGAGAAGCATTCCCTCTCAGTACAGAGTTTAGGCTAGCAAGGTTATTTGAAGCAAACACAGGATATCAACCGACACAGCAAGACTTATATGAAAACATATTGCAAGCATTATAAGACTCTACACTGTCTTCCTTGTTAACCAAACCCTTTTACTAGAAAATATCTAGACCTTAGAGATACCAATCATGCAAACCAAATTTCAACGAGCTTTACGGTAGTTCTTCATTAATAGGTTTTAACTACATGATACAAAAGCTTAAACATGAACTACTTGATAACTCAAAACAATTGACAAGTATCAAATTATCCAATACAGTGATCTACAAGAATATGTAAGCTTTTTCCATTATACCATCTACCACATGCAACATTTTCTGTTCCAACCAAACACCAATCAATTTATTTCAACATAAACTCTCCAAACAATTATAAGTGAAGCAAGAGAGTACTTTCTTTAAAAGAACTAACAGCTCTGAATAAGAGATGCATGCAAAACAGGAGCTAAAAGCATAGCAATAGCTAGATAAGAATACTCAACAAGTATAAGTGAAGAATAGGAGTATTCATATGAAAAAGCGGAGCGTGTCTCTCTCCCAATCAAGAATGCTGGGGTCCAATCAAGTTGACCATAAGAAAAATAAAATACTGAAAATAAAAGCACACAGACGCTCCAAGTAAAGCACATATGATGTGAAAGAATTAAAATATAGTTTCACTAGAGATGACCTGATAAGTTGCTGATGAAGAAGGGGATGCCTTGGGCATCCCCAAGCTTAGACGCTTGAGTCTTCTTGAAATATGCTGGGGTGATCCATGGGAGCATCCCCAAGCTTAAGCTCTTCACTCTTCTTGATCACATTATATCATCCTTCTCTCTTGACCCTTGAAAACTTCCGCCACACCAAACTCAAAGTAATTCTCATTAGAGGGTTAGTGCACAATCAAAAACTCACATGTTCTATAAGGACACAAACATGACCGTTACTTTTAGGAAAAAGCTAACTATCACCCGGCTGTAGCTACAGCCGGGTCGTTCGACGCACGCGAGGCACGCACAGCCGGGTCGTTCGATGCACGCGACGCACGCACTCCAATTCGTCACGTCACGTGTCGCTGTTGGCTCAATTCCCCTCACAACATCGTCCCACCCCACTCGCGCCTTTCCTTGTGGCCCATGCCGCCCGGTGGGTCGCTGTCTGTGCACAACTAGTAGTACACCCCGTGTCGTGTGAAAATATAGCTAGCGCTGTCTATCTAGCTACTCCGTAGTACCTAGTGCATGCGCGAGCATCATGACGCATGCGCTCTCTCTCTCTCTCAGCTACTCCGTAGCTAGCACGCTCTCTATTTACTCCCTCTTTTCATAGCTAGCTAGTTGCTGCCGCAACCTCTCACAAGGACAACAAATGTGCACCATTTATATTTCTTGGTAGCATGTCGAAAATTCAAACTGCTACATAACTTGATAGTTTTTGCACCATCAGTGTTATTTTCTTGCATCACAAAGACAACAAATGTGCACCATTTCTATTTCTTGGTAACATGTCGAAAATTCAAACTGCTACATAACTTGATTGTTTTTGCACCATCAGTGTTATTTTCTTGCATCACAAGGACAACAAATATGCACCATTTCTATTTCTTGGTAGCATGTCGAAAATTCAAACTGCTACATAACTTGATAGTTTTTGCACCATCAGTGTTATTTTCTTGCATCACAAGCACAACAAATATGCACCATTTCTATTTCTTGGTAGCATGTCGAAAATTCAAACTGCTACATAACTTGATAGTTTTTGCACCATCAGTGTTATTTTCTTGCATCACAAGGACAACAAATATGCACCATTTCTATATAAACAATCAGTGTAATTTCTGCTGACTGAATTCTTGCAACAATGACCTGGAGATCCAAGCATGCATAGATAGTAAAACCTTACTGTATGTCCAGATTTCGTACTATGTCCTATCACATAGTAGTACTAGAAACAACTGCTAGGGGCCAAGTAGAAAAGAGCAGCAGAGGGAGGCGCGGTCACATTTTTGGTTTGGTGGGATCCACCCATGTGGAATGCAGCATGCAGCTTATACCCGGCTGCCCGATGCGGGAAAGCGACGTCTCTCCGCTGGAAAGCGACCTCTATCTGTACAGACTAGGAAAGCGACCTCAACGTCTCGCGCGCGTCCGACGAACGATCTGACGGCTATCGAGGCGACTGTACGGACGCGTCGGTACAGCCGACTGGCGCGTAGCACGCGCCTTACTTTTAACATTAGTTACTGCCACTGATGTTATGTGAAGCTCTTCACCCTAAAAAAGAATTCCACTCAACACTACTAAAAGAGAGAATGCTAAAAAAAAGACAGAATCTGTCTAAACAGAACAGTCCGTAAAGCCAAAATTTTCGAGGCACTTATGTTGCTCAGATCGAAAAACTTTAAACTAACGAAAGATGCGTACATATCTGAGGATTACGCACAAAACTTTGCAGATTTAAATAATTTTTCTGTGATTTTACAGAAGTAAAACGGTGAACAGCAGAAATCTGTTCCTGCGCAGAAATCCAAATCTAGCATCATCTTCCTATTAGAGGCAATACTTGGCACAACAATGCGATAAAATAAAGATACAAATGAATTGTTACAGAAGTAAACAACTCCTTGACTCAAAAAGAAAAGAAAAATTGCAGAAATAAAATAATGGGTTGTCTCCCATAAGCACTTTTCTTTAACGCCTTTCAGCTAGGCGCAGAAAGTAAGAATCAAGTGTTCCCAAGTCACGAGGCATCCAAATCATCAAAAACTTCCTCAAAAACACAGCTTGTAACAATAGGCATTTTTGGTTTAGGTAATTCTTGGGAAGCAAATTTAAATAATTCATTATGTGATTTACCCTCAATTTCACTAAGCGTTTTATCAGTTTTAAGCACATTAGGGGGTTTCGGTTGAGGCACTTTTCGAACATACATGAATTTCTGCTCTTTTCCCACAAAAGCTTTCTGCTTTTTAAACTTGATAGAGGAGAAAGTTGAACTTAGAGTATCCTCTAATTCACCCATCCTGAAGTTTTGATTATCATGGCCAGTGCTAGCTTCTAAAATAGCAATTCTTTTATTAATATCTCCAGTGATTCATTAACTTTGCTAGAACTACCAAGCAAATCCGGCAATTTTTTCTCCATGGACTCCAATTTTTTTATAACATCTTCCAAAGTAGTCTCAATTTTAAGATCATTAATAGGTGGTGTTCCTACCAGACTTTCAATTATATTGCGTGCTTCCAAAGCTGGAGTCCCCAGAAAGTTGCCTCCTGTCAGAGTATCTAGAACATACCGATACCAACTAGTGATACCAACATAAAAATTTCTAAGAAGGATCATGGTAGAATATTTTTTTAGTACATCTATGGTGAGCATCACTGATCCTATACCAAGCATCTTTTAAACTTTCTCCACCTTGTTGCTTAACGGACCGAACTTCAATTTCAGGGGTACTCATTTTAGCAAAATCAAAACAAAACAGAAAGATAACAACTTGAAAATAAAAGTAACTAATTTTTTTGTGTTTTTGATAAATAAAGCAAATAAGACTAAATAAAAATAAACTAAGCAAGACAATAAAAAAGTAAAGAGATTGGAAGCGTGAAACTCCCCTTGCAGAAATCCTCTTACTCCCCGGCAACGGCGCCAGAAAAAGACTGGCGTGTGGAAGGGGAAGTAAGGAGATTTCTGAACCGAAGTGCTTCCACTCCCCGGCAACGGCGCCAGAAAAAGAGCTTGATGACGTGGATCACACGTTCGTTGGGAGACCCCAAGAGGAAGGTATGAAGCAGTGTAGCAGCAGTTCCCCCCCAGTATGAAACCAAGGTTTAATCGAACCAGTAGGAGCAAGAAATCACTTCTGAAGGTTGTTGGTGACGCCGTTTACTCGATCACCGTGGAATCTGCACACAACACAATCAAACTATTTTGCCCCAACGAAACAGTGAGATTGTCAATCTCACCGGCTTGCTGAAAATAAAGGATTAAACGTATGGTGTGGAAAACAGTAGTAAATTGCAGAGAATGAAAATGAACAATGTTTGCAGTTGGTTGTATTATCAGTGTAAAAGAATGGACCGGGGTCCACAGTTCACTAGTGGTGTCTCTCCATAAAAGATAACTAACATGCTGGGTGAACAAATTACAGCTGGGCAATTGACAGAATATTGAGCGCATGACAATGCATATATATGACATGATGATTACTATGATATTCATGTGGTCATTACGACAAAATACATAGACCGTTATCCAACAGCGTCTATGACTAATAATCCACCGCCAGGTTGTCATCCGAGTTCCCCGTTGGTATTAAGTTGCAAGCAACGGATAATCGCATTAAGTAATGTGCGTAATGTAAACAAATGCATTAGACCTAACGGCGCACCCTTAAGCTAAGCATCGGTTATTTTATCCCTAGTGGCAACAGCACATCCACAATCTTAGAAGTTATTGTCACTCTCCCAGATTACTGGAGGCATGAACCCACTATCTAGCATAAATACTCACTCTTGGAGTTACAAGCATCTACTTGGCCAAATCATCTACTAGTAACGGAAAGCATGCAAGATCATAAATAACATATAAGATAGATCGATAATCAACTTGACATAGTATTCAATATTCATCGGATCCCAGCAAACACAACATGTATCATTACAATAAGATGATCTTGATCATGATAGGCAGCTCACAAGATCTAAACATGATAGCATAAAGTGGAGAGACAACCATCTAGCTACTGCCATGGACCCGTAGTCCAAGGATGAACTACTCACGCATCACTCCGGAGGCAGGCATGGTGATGTAGAGCCCTCCGGTGATGATTCCCCTCTCCGGCAGAGTGCCGGGAAGAGCTTCTGAACGCTCCCGAGCTAGGGTTGACGGCGTCGGCGTCTCTGAAACTTTTCGTGGATAATGGCTCGGGTATTTAGGGTTTTCGCGTTGGGAGGAATAAATAGGCGAAAGGGCGGCGGCTGGAGAGGCTGGTGGGGCCCACACCACCCCACGGCGCGGCAGGGGGGCCCGCGCGGCCCCATGGTGTGGCTGCCTCGTGGCTCCCCTCCGTCTCTTCTTTGGACTCCGTGTACGTGTTGGAAAAATAGGAGGTCCTGTCCAAGTTTCGTCAAATTCCGAGAATATTTCCAGACTAACTTTTCTGGAATACAAAAACAACAGAAAACAGGAACTAGCACTGTGGCATCTTGTTAATAGGTTAGTCCCAGAAAATGCATAAAAATGCTATGAAGTGTATATAAAACATATAACAATTGGTATAATATCAACATGGAACATCAGAAATTATAGATACGTTTGAGACGTATCAAGGAGTACGAGACCGTCGTCCTAGATGGTCCAGACAAGCTAGCGGATGGCAATGGAGATCCCAGAGCTGCAGCGGCAGCTGGAGCTAGAGGCAAGAGGAAAAGTGGGGCTCTCGGCGACGACGAGATCCAGGCCTTCGCCAACATGATCGACGCTGTGAAGGAGGTCGCCCAAGCCATTAGAGAGAGCAGGCCAACTGACATGCACCCTGACCTCTACAAGGCTGTTATGGACGCCGTCGGCTTGACGGAGGAAGCACTCATGGTTGCTCTGAGACACCTTGTGGACAACAAGGCACATGGGTGAGCTTTGTGGGCATGCATTTGCAGCACAGGACCCTCTGGCTGAGGACCTTCCTCGCCAAGTACTACGCCGAGTAGGCGTGTTGCGAGTGGTGGTGCCGGCAGCAGCATGAAGAAGACGATGATGATGTATATTTTGGCTTAGCTAGGGCTTAAAAACTTCTATTATGGCATGTATATTTTGATGAGGTGATATATACCAACCCCTCTATTGATGGTGCTGGTGGTAGGATAACACCCGCTTTTTGATGTGGTGGTAGTTTAACACCATAGTGATAGGATGAACTTCTGATTCTGGTTATGTAATGATCATGCATGCTGCTCTACTTTTATGAATTGCTGTTTACTTATGATGTTATGGTGTGTCTTCTTTAACCTCTGATCTTGCTCCTGTGTTCGTAGATGAACTGGTATGTGGTCTACAAAGGGAGGCGTCCTGGAGTGTACAACTCCGGAGAACCTGCCAGGATCAAGTCGCCGGCTTCTCCAACAACAGCTACGAAGGCTTCGAAACTTTGGTTGAAGCACAGTACAACTACTCGAACTTCTTTAGTCAGCAGGAGGGCATGGAAGAAGTTGCTGGAGTAGGCAACATGACGGTGGCCGAGCAGATGCTGGCTAATCAGGTGATAGTCCAGATGGACAACGATCACAAGCCTAGCAGGATCAAGGACTTCGTCATCGTAGTTCTTGTTGTGGTGATCGTTAAGCTAGTGTTATTCTAGATGGCAGTGCATTATCTTATGCTGTAAAGCGGTGAGGACTGGTAAGCTCACCATATTTGAACACGGGTATCCCTAGAGCGATTACGGCATGCAACCAAACACGGCGTCTTTGCTTCTGTCGAGTCATTAACCACTGTTTGCATGTAACCAAATATTGTGTGCTACTTCCCCAAACCGATGTACCCAGAGGTCGTGCATGCCACCAAACGCGCCCCTAAACCGATGTACCCAGAGGTCGTGCATGCCACCAAACGCGCCCCTAAAGATTACACCCTTAGCTCCAGTTGGGACGCTTCTCAGGACGTTTGCAGTATTGGCCGTCCGATCGAGTCTCCTAGCGATTCCCAGCCTTAGAATTTGTTACCGCGTGTGGTATAAAAGTGGCGTAGAAACCCTGCCACCCTGGCTGCTGTCTCCGCCGGGCCGCCACCCCACTTTCCAGTCCTGCCACTTTCCCCACGCGCGTCGACAATCGCCTCCGTTCCCGCCTAGCAGTACTCCGCGCCGCGAGCTACTGGCCCTGAGCTCGACCTCCTCCATTCGGCCATTCCCCTGCCTCTCTGCATTCCGATTGACGGCCGGCAGAGCTCCACCCATCAACCAACTGCACCGATTTCCCTCTGCCATTTTTCTAGACGCAATCGCCGCCCGACCTCGCACCTGCAAATCCTGCCACATGGTTTTTCCGTTCCGCTCATCTCCGCCCGCTCTTCTCCCGCTCTAGAAGCTTCCAGAATCCTCGCCCGACGGCGGAACGGCGATGGAGTCCCTGACAGAGCGGGATCCCGAATTAGAGAAGGAGCTGGAAAGAAAGCTCCAGGACATCCGGAACATGACCCGCCGAGAGATGTAAGATCGGATCCTTGTGTTGCGTGCCTGCTGATTTGGGTTTCGCTGTTGTTTTATGGGTGAATGACTCCCCAGATGTTGCTTCATCTTCATTTTGTTGTCGATTTCTTGCTGCCAGGCTATACTGGAAGCGGCGAATCGAGGGGATGAGGGCACTTTTAGCTCTGAGGGAAAACAGCTTGTGAAGAATCAGTCACTTTTAGCTCAGAGGGAACAAGAGCTTGTGGAGATGAAGTCACTTGTAGTTGATATGGCCCGGAAAAGTTCAGGAGATGATACTTGCAAGGGTGAGTTTCCGTGTCCGATTTCGAGTTCTCGTCTCTTTACCGTTTGGTCCTGTTAATGCTTAGGATTTTAGAATTGGTGATTGGTGTTGTGTCAGTGTAAATCAGGCATTTATGGGACTGAGACGTGCCTGACTGACTACTTATATAGTTATATTACCTCTTCAGATAACCAATTATTTGTGTTGTGCAACCAACTACTGCTCCAGGCTGTGACTTTTCTTATGATCAGGCTATTTATTTGAGTGTTCTTTTTGTGAATATTGGCTGGTTTGACACAGTTCTTTGGTAAATTTATTTTGCTGGAGAAAAGTAACCACCAAAATTGCTGAACTGCCTGAGTTGATTCCCTATATATGATATATTTATGCTCAAAGTAACACTTAGTGTGATGTTTCTCATTAATATAGTAGTCCTCTTCAGCATGGACAAACCAAGCTCGCCACGCGAAGAAGGTTCGTCCTATTACGTTTTGTCCGCCCGCTGTTGCAATACGTTGGTGTTGCGTGATGTCCCAGCTTCATTCATGTATCTCGATCGGTCGATCCCAAGACTTGTAGTTGTAGATCTGTTTTCTTTAGTTGGATCGACCCCGGGAAAAAAGTAGTGGAAGGAGAGGTAAACGGAGGAGGAAGAACACCCCAGCTTGCCGTCCACGTTGTAGCATCGTAGGTGCTCTGGCTTTGCAGCTGCCTTCTTGGTCCTGTTGCCGACTTGCCATGGGAAGGCAACACAGATGGAGTATACTAGGTCTTAGAAACCATAATCAATCTGATACCCCTTGCAGTTAGCCATCAATTTATGTGTGTTTCCATGTCGTGATAAAGTGTAGATGGAGTACTAGGTCAAGCGTCACAAATCCATGTAAACCGAACATGTGAGTCTCTCCCCCTCCTTGTCGGGCGGTGGCAGCGGTGGCGCCGGCAGATGAGAATCTTCTGGGCTTGGAGGATGGATTCTGAACTGTGCATGTGCTGGTCGTGGTCTGCCGGACCTGCTCCTAAAAGTTGTGAACAACTGATCATCACGTCAGAAGCGAAAGAATGAGAACTTCACGATATATTGCATGCAACCATGCAGAACATGAACTGACGTCACTTCATTGGTAGTCTAGCTCTAACAACATGCACCTACCGAGTTCCAGTATATATTGTGCATGATTGCATGCTATCTATATGTAGTTAGTCTGGCACTTGACTGCTCTCCTCCTTTGTTTCAAGCATTATCAATGTTAATTTTACTCTATGTACAGTTGATGTTTTTCATCTATCGATTTTTATAATGACTAATGTTAAATAATACTTATTGCAGAAAAGAAGAACAGGACCACATGGACTAATGAACAAACAGCTTCCCTAGTATTTATGATGAAAGAATATGCAGATGTGAGGAAGTTTTGTAGACAAAATGGGTGGACGAAGGATGGATGGACCACTATGATACAACGCTTAAATTCAAAGCCTCCTGGAGCTACTTTTACTGAGAAGCAAGTGAAAGATAAAGACCGAAGGCTCGAGCAGGATCACAATGTTGTCAAGTCTATTTTAGAGAAGAGTGGATTTGGTTGGGATCCCGAGGAGGGAGTGGTAACAGCCCCAGATGAAAAATGGAATGAGCTGTCCAAAGATCAGCGGAAGTGGAGACACAAAGCATTCCCGCACTATGATGATTTATGTGAAATTTATAAAGGTTTGCTCTCACAATAATTATAAATTAGAAAATATGGTCTCCAATGATGTTACTTACAGTTTATTTCATTTCTACTCAGGTAAAATAGCATCAGGGAAGCATTGCAAGAGGACAACAGATAGTGTTGGAAAGAGGTACACCATGTCTCATAATCCAGAACATGGAAGCTATACAGCTGAACTTCTAAGGGATGTTGGGTTGGATTCACCTGAAGTTACACTATCTGCTCCAGGATCATCCATGCCTCAGTATGACCGGAGCCAGAATATCTATGGGGATAATGTTGATCTTTCAGGATTTACAGTACCTCAAGGAACTAATGTACATCAGTCTTCAGCTGTAGAAGATCAGACATGTGTGGAATCACCTCAAAAGAAGAGGCTTAGAAATTCAAAAGGATCTGATGAAGGAATTGAGAAAACAAAGGCTAAAAAGGGTGAGTATGATATGTTGGAAAACTTTGTTTCCGTGAGGGAAGAACTGAAGACGAAGCAAATCGATAGCTGTAAAGATATCAAGATGGTGCAAATGGAACGGAATGATCCAAAAAATGACCCCTATTGGATGCCCAGCATTCAGAAACTGAAAACTTTGAAACTCACGCCAAGTGAACAAGATAAGATGATGAACTATCTGCATGCAAATCCGGTAAATCCTGCAGTGTTCATGACAGTGGATGATGCTGTTCTTGCCGAGATTATCAAACGAGCGGTGAAACCAGGCGAAGTTCTCTTCGGACAGAGAACATTACTCTGAGGAGGAGGATGAAGGAGAGCAGTACGGGGAGGAAAAGGGAGAGGAGGCAGAACTCTGAAGATTAATTAGGTACGAACTAGGGAAGTAGCTACGTGCTTTGTTTCAATAATGGTACCACATGATTTGTACATTAATCTTCATATCTCATAAGTCCTTGTCAAGTAGCTACGTGCTTTTGTTTGGTAGTCTAAAATTTGCTTTTGTACAACGCGCTGTTTAGCACTTTAAAATAGTAATGTTTATTTTATTCATGATATCTCTGAATTACAAATAAGCTTTTGGAAACAAATTAAAGTCTACAAATAAAAGTCATGCAGTATTTCTTCCAGTGCGTGCGAGATAGTTTTGGTAGTCTGCCTACATGGCCTCTGCTATTTCATTCCTTTTTGCACTACCTAGTGCTTGCCGGTGATTGAATAGCCCTCGAGGGTTTTGTGGCTGTTGATGGCTCCTTGCTCCTGAAAGTGGTACCTCACGTTGCGATAAAGTTAGGTGTGTTCCCCTAACCTGCATCTACCAAATAGAACTTTTCCTTGGGGACATAGAAATTATTTTGAAGGGCATCTTGTTGCAATCGAGCATCAGAGATGAACCTTCCCATCCGGCACTGACGTGGACAAAATTATTATCAAAATCACATGCAATCATGACATTTTGTGACAGTGTTCCTTTTCTATTACGCAAGGATCTTGCTCGTTTGGAGATATGCTAATTGGGATAAGTGTCCCAACTATAGATCCGATGCAATCCTGGAGACAAACACATATAATTAGAAATTTATGTTACTTGCATTTATATTTAAATACTATCATTATAGGGCTACATGACGAATAATACCTTGAAATATGGCATAAATTTTTGGTTGCTTGCAACTTTGAAAGGAACATTTACTAGAGGTAATTGTATTACACTTGCTGACAATATCATAGAGTGCGTTAAACACAATATTGAAATTGGCCCTTGAAGTGTACCATTGCTTGCATTCTTTGGAATGGCGTATAGAAATATGGCTACTTGTTCTTCCAGAGACAAAATCTGTATCTCTTATACCACATCTCTCTTGGAGGCGCCCAACCAGGTTATGAAAGATATGTTTCTCCATCTGAAATCTCGTTTGCATCTCAATTCATGACCCTCTAGAACTTCCTTCACGTACTTATCTCCCGTAAGGATGCAAGTGTGAATATGTGTGCGGGTTGCTGAGCTTCTTTGATGATGGCAATTCCTCACTTTCGCATTAAAAAAATTCCCCCACATTCTTCAAAATATTTCAATAGTATGACACACACCTGCTAACATGTTGGACATCACATTAGTGCATTAGTACTGTAAAAAAATTACAAATATTCTTGAAAATATTTGATTGACGATTTACAGCGCAGCAAATATTCATATGTACCAATCAGTCAAGCACCAACAGTTATGATCACAAGTAAGGACCGGCAACGAAGAACAAGAGATATACAAGTACATATATACCTAGCTACAAGACGACATGATCGAATAGAAGAGCAAAAGGTGGGCTAGCAGCCTAGCACTGTACGTACTTGCTGCAGTCAATGGCCGCATGCCAATGACCCGCGCCGGATGCCAAAACAACAGAGTTGGAACACAGAATTTGGCATGAATAACAGGAGTAGGACTTGGCGTATCAGATATCTTGCATTCATGTGTTCATTACATATAGGCGTGCTAGCTGAAGCAATTAACGTCATGACTTCATGCAACAGCCATGCAAGTAGATGGGTCAAAAATTGATCCATGCAGCCAGTGCAACGGCCATGCAGCTACACTTCCGGTCAGCAATTGATTTTCCACCACACGAAAAAAGAAAGACAATTGTTTATCCATGCGTCAAAACTACAGAAAAATAGCACTTGCGAAACGCCCTGTAATTTTGCTAAAACTAAGAAAAATGGCGGTTTCAAGAAAAAAAAGTATTTCCTAGCCTGGCATTGAAATACTGTGGTTTTGCAATACTTCGGTTTTGAGAATACTTTGCCGCTCAACTAGTAGCAATGTACAAGTACATGATTGTATATCTGGATTGCAGTTTGTACTTTTTCTTATGCTTGTAAATTTGTTTAAACTTACAAGACTGATGTTTTCTGGGAATATGGATGATGAAAGTTCTATTTCTCGTGTGTATTGTATGCTGGCTGAATCTTTAGTTGACACGGAATTTTCAGTGAAGAATGAAATGTGAGGATTATCACTTTCAATCAATCATGAAAACCGTGGTAAATGCGAACACCAATTTTTGGTTCTTATTCGCTACATTGCACTATTACAATATGATACTACTATAGTTATTATGATTTACATTTTATATTTTGGTCTTGATATTGCACATTATGTGTTTGATTATATATTTGCCATGCTGCTAGATATCTGGATTATAATATTCAGAAATGCCTACCTCTTTGATATGAAAATTGTTTCGTTAAACTTAGAAATGTGGTACCTAAATACATATTCAACTTCCAACAAGAATATTGCACATTTTGTTGGAGCTTAGCCATTGTTTGACCAGGCCCTGCATACTAAACAGTTTAATATTTGAGTGGAGCATGTACACAATATTGCAATAACTATGATGTTACATCATAGAATTTTTAGAACACATTTCCGACCTTTAGTTATCATTATCAGCCCATTTCATGCTTCTAGCTGTCAAGATCTTAAACTTCTTTGGAATCTTGACAGATTGATATAGTTTAAAATTTTAAATTCTTAGAACCAAATCTTTAACATAAATCTTGATGAGTATGGCGTAAACCTTTAGGTTCAGTAATCAGTACTCGTATACTAGCTCAGATGTCTAGGCTACTTTCCTGTCAATTAGTGATAGATAGTATGTGAACTCGCATTTATCTCTGATCTGTTGCATGTGGCCTGTCTTTAGATCACCAACAGCTGATAGTCATGTTTGACATCTTATATTCTAGCGGCAAAATGTGAACCCACATGCGCCTAACTGAGATCTTCAAGTCATTGTAGGTTATGATTTCAACCTTAGATGGTTTGAGCAACCTGATTGTGGTGAATGGTCCTACACATACCCTTCATTGGGCACACTGGAGAATATAGCTTTTGGACTGGATGAAAGATCAGAAAATAAGGTTCAGCATGCACATGGTTCGTGCATTCTGCAGACGATATCCTGTGTCATCAGAGGATATGATGAACTGAGCAGTCAAGACTTCCTTGCATTCTGTTCTCACCGAGCTATCTTAGATTTACTGAACTGGAAGAAGTTTCCCTTTCTCAGGGCGCTGTAGATGTAACATGACTGAAACTGGCCCACTGTCGGTAGAAACGCCCTTAAGCTGTGTATGCTTGTTCTTCGTTGTGTGTCTGTTTTCAGTTTGCCACTGCTTTTTTTGTACATGTTCTGTTGCTGCTGACAAGGTTGTTCTCTGTTTAAGTATGAAAAATCTGATTACTATGAAAATTTTGTAAATATCTTTTCCTAGAGGATTTGCCCATAGCAAGCAAATTTAGAACCCCACACACAAAAAAAAAAAGTCTGGTCGGCTTGATCGGCCAGGGCGTGGTTTAAAATCATACGACAGGACGGCCAAGGGTGTGGTTTAAAATCAAACGTTCCAATATAACGGTCAGATCATAATCACATGTTTGGCTCTAGAATTTGCACAGCGAGTCATCCTACTTTTCATTTTCATTTCTTGGAAGAATGTCTAAACAGTTTTTATGATAAAATCAGAATACATTTCCACATTTGTGTCTACAAGTAAAACCAAAATGCTAGGTGCATGGTTTGAACATGGATGATACAAAGCGAAGGTACGCAGAAATTGCAGGTGCGATCTAAACAGGAATCAAATCAAAATCATCAAAGCGACATTTCAGCATGATAACAGAAGCAAGAGAATCGTTTTCATTTCCATAAGTTCGTCTCCATGACAGTGGATTCATTCCATAACTAGCTTAGCAAGTGCAAAGTTTTTCTGAAGGCAAAAAAGAAGCGAAGGAAACAAACTAGGACCCAACTCTGGGCTGAAATTGCTCACGCAGCTCGCTTGTCGATCAGTCGAACACAACCAGCTTCTCGTACTCCGGCCCAGAGATGGCCTTCTCCATGACCTCCCTGGGCGTCGGGGGGACCTCCTCCTCGCCGCCGAGGAACACCTTCAGCATGTTCTTGGAGAAGCCGCTCACCAACGCCACACCCTTCTTATCCGCCGTCACCGGCACCGAGTGCGAGTACCGCAGGTTCCAGAAGACAACCTGCGGCACGGTGTCACCGTACCCGGCCTCGGAGTATTTCCTCGTGATCGCCTCGTAGTCCGTCTCCCACGGCCTCGACGACGCCTGGTCGAACTCCATGTCGCTGAACACGAACACCTTCTTCACCATGCGCTCGGGCGGGACCTTGCCGTCGACCGCCACGCGGAGGAGCTGGTCGAACACAGCCTGCAAGTCGGTGTTCATGTTCCAATCCATATCGCGGATGAACGAGGACTTCTGCCAGAGGGTCTCCCCCTTGATGTGGTGCAGCTGCGGTCGCGAGCTGAAGGTGATGACGCGGTGGCGCCACGGCTCATCGCAGAGCTCGGAGAGCAGGAGGCCGAGGGCGACGCAGACGTCCATGGGCTCGCCGTACATGCTGCCCGACACGTCGCACACGGCGAGGCAGTTGTTGAGCTCTCCGTACTCCAACAGATCATCCACCATGCGCTTCCACTGCAGCTCGGCTACTTCATTGTCTTTGTGGGCGCAGGCCAGGATCTCGTGCGGCAGCAGGCCGCCCGCTGCAATCTTCACCTTGCCGGACTTGACATCGGCGAGGTATTGTTTGAAGCGCTCCTGGTCGTGCTCAAAGAAGAGCTCCCTGTAGTTCTTCATGGCGACGGAGGCCACGCGAGTGTACACCACTTTCCCCCATTCGCGCGCCGAGAGGAAGATCTCCGGGAGCTGGAGGGCATGGCGCAGCGGCACGTACGCCTCCTTGCGGAGGAGCTCGCGCGCGCGGTAGGCGTAGTGCGCGTCCGGCAGGTCCTCGGAGATCTGGGACGCCGAGCCCTTTGGGAAGAGGCGGCGCGCAATGGACTCACAGAGCAGCGTGGAGCGGTCGTAGCAAGTGTCGATCGACGGGCACCACTTGGAGGCGAGCGAGAGATCGAGCTTGCCCTCCGAGAGCTTCTTCATGTCTTCGGCGAGGAGGTCGGCGAACAGATCCGCCGTCATGTCGTGCAGGAGGCGGTAGTTGGGGTCCCGGGCGTACCTCTCGACGGCTCTCGCCGCGGCGTCCGCGCGCCTCTTGTGGCGCTCGACGGCGGCCAGGGCGGAGGCCTCCTCGTCGCGCTTATTGCTGGCGGCGATGCGCGCCTCACTCGTTTCCGCGGGCAGGCGCACCTCCTCCCTCCAGCGGTACGGCTTACGTGATGGGGAGCTGTGGAAGCCGGCGACGATCCCTTCTTTCTGCTTGCCGGGGGTCCTGGTGGAGACGCCGCCGTGGATGATGCGGTGGAGGAGCTCAGGAAGGTCCTTGAGATAGCCGAACTCGGCGACGGGGCGCGTGTTGAGGGCGAGTGTGGCCGGGTGGGCTTCGTGCATCCAGAGCGCGGCGGCGTAGAACCCTTCCTGGTCAGACTTGCCGGTGCCGCGCACGCCGCGGAGGTTGCATGCGAGGCGGAGCGCGGTGGTGGGTTCTTTGGCCCAGGCGTCGGCGAGGAGGGAGGTGATGGACGAGGGCGGGGTGCCGGGGACGACGTGGAAGAAGAAGTCGAGGCAGGGGTCCCCCGAGGTGGCGAACGTCGGGGAGTTGTTCTCCGTGAGCGTCTTCGCCGGTGGAGTCGGCGGCGGCTTGTTGAAGTTGGCGTCGAGCAGGTCCAGGAACTGGTCGCCGGTGCTGGCGGGCGCAGCCGCCGTCGCCGCCGCCGCGGCAGCGCGGAGACTCTCTGCCGGCGGGCCGAGGAGGGTGTAGGAGGCCGCCCTGCGGCACGCCGCCACTCCTGCCGCCGCCGCCGCCATGGGTAATCACTGATCGGTTCGGGTGAGGGTTTTGGCTCTGGGTTTTTGTGGGATTTTTATCGTTCACAGAAAATAAGTAGGAAATGGTGCGGTTTGTTGTGGGATTACGGATTTTGCGGATATGGCGTGACGATCAAGCCGCGGCGGTGAACCGAATTTATCCCTGGAAGGTTTTGAGTATAACGGATTTTGAGTATATGGTGGTGCCATTTCTCATGGAAGGTTTTGCTAACCAAACCGGCCTTATCCCTGGAAGGTTTAGTACGCTAATTTATCCTCGGAATGCGTTTGGGTTTCAAACATGCACGGTGTACATATTATATTTTCTCCACAAAAATGAAATTATACTTTTTACACGTCGTATTTTGTTGAAAAAATAACTATATATTCCACTTTGGACTAAACTCAAATTATATTTCTCAGAATTCGGCTTAGTTATAAGAAAACATAGGATTTTTTACAAAACCGTACTACAAGATGCAAGAACAAAGGAGGGTTTCACTAGGCTTGATCATCTCACATTGTCAATATTGGATCTTGTGCCTAGAGTTCTTGACCAAAGTTTGGCCCGTCAAAATGCTTCACCTAGGTCGCGGCCTAACAAAAAAATTACATTTATGTAAAGGTTTCTCGAGGAATTTTGTGTTGATTGCTTGAAGTATATGCTACTCCCTCAACCTTCATTTCCTAACAGCTCCGCTATGTACCTAAGTAGGCTCGAACATTTACATATGCTTAGAGATTAGTAAACTATTTAAACTATATTTCAGTACCATGCATATACCAAATGTTTTGACACACCAGACCCCACGAGATAAATCCTGAAAGAAGTATCTCACTAAATGTGAAAATAAAATATATTCCGGTAAAATTCAAATCAAAGAATGCAAAAACATCCAGGACTTAAAAACTAACAAAAATCTAAAACTTGAATACAATTTTCACATTTTTATGAAATATGCTAAAATTTATTGAATATGACTGAAATTATTGAAGTATGACCAAAAGTTTGTTAAAATATAACGACAATTACTTAAATTTCATTGAAATGTTTTCAAAAATTATTAAATAATTGAAATTTATCTTGAAATGTCTATTGAAAGTTTAATATGTTAATTTAAATATAATTGTTTTACATTATATTTGCAAATTATTTTGAATATTTGAAGTCTTTGGATTATTTTGGATTTATGAGAAAATATTCTGAGATTGATGTTGTATTGTTTTTGGTACTTACCAGATGGGTCTTGTCTGTTAATATCTAAAACAAAAATACAAAATACAAAGATAGTAAAAAGAGAGGTACTTGCACATGCAATGGTGAAGTGACATGGTTGGTTGAAAGGACTTGAGTGCTGCTGATTTTTTAGACAAGAGTTTGCAACTACTCCCTCCATCCCAAAATGTATGGCGTACTAGTTTTATTGAAAGTAAAATTGTTTGAAGTTTTCAAGTAACAAAATTTATCGGTATCTATACAACAAATAAATACACTATAGTTCAAAACTTATCTATTGATATTAATTTGTATTGTAAATGATGATATTTAAACTCGGTCAACTTTTAAAAACTCTGACTTGAAGAAAAAGCCTCTTAAGTTGGTAGTCAGAGAGTATACAAAGAGCTCAACCTTCGGTTCGTGTAGATGTTGTATTTCCTTCTAGACTTCTATACTTGTGTTTTATTTTAACCAAGCCATTATGCACAGGAAAGCTGTGAATGAAAGCTTACTCAACAATCTCCAATGCTGCACCAAAACAGAATCAGCCGAAGCTAAACCTAGCAAATTTAATCGTCAGAGCTTACTCGACAACCTCCAATTTTGCATGATAAGATGAGTTTGAATATGCAATCAGCGGGATGGTTAATAAAAATGCTTTTGATAGTCATTTTATTACGGATATTCCAGAGTCTCCAACACATCACTGCAAAGCACACCCAAATAACCCTACAGTGCGACCCGATGCCTTGCATGATGGCGACGAATTTTACCGGCCCCACATGGGTCCCAGCGCAAGTAATCAGCTCCAGACACAGTATCTTTTTTACTAAATGGCCCTTAATCGGTCATTAAGCTAACTATGGCCTTCTCAAAACTTTCGCTCAGATATGGCCCTCGGCCCAAAACGTCACTTAAAATGGCGTTTCTTCAGTCCAGCAACGTCACCTGGTGAGGCGTTTCGGCCCAGCAATGCCACATGCGACGGCGCATCCAGAGGCCCGCTAACGGCCCCGTTTAACGGCGGACGTTAACAGCGACATGTTTCTGTTTTATTAGGCCCTGTACGCTGTATATAACAGATCAACGCACCAGCCCCGCTGGTCACGCGCACGCCAATTCTTTTAGCAGGGCGTGGGTTCGATTCCCCTCCCCACCACCTTTTCTTTCCTTTAGTTTCATTCTTGGAGGACCAAGACCATGGCTCCGTGCGTCAAGGAGCCATATTGCACTCCATGACTCCTCCGCCAAGGGAGTCGTGCTGCAGACCATGGAGGAGTTTAATTCTTGGAGGACCAATACCATGGCTCCGCGCGTGAAGGAGCCATATTGCACTCCATGACGCCGCCGCCAAGGGAGTCGTGCTGCAGACCATGGCTCCTCCATGAAGGGAGCCATGGTTTGTAGCTCAAGTTCAATGTATAATTTACAGCAACCTTACAGTTTAAAATTTGACAGCAACATATTCTAAATTTTGACAAACGAGTATCAACATTTCACAGTAACATAGTTCATAAATTATCAGAATGTTCCAGACTAGCATCAAGTTCACGAGTACATCATCAACGATAAACACAAGTACATCATCATGTCAAACATCATCTAAACTAGAATCATTTTCTCCCCTTTCCCCTCTTCGCCACTGAGGGGCGATCCTCATTCTTCTTCGAAGGCCCTTCATACCTACTCCTTCTTCGCAAAGGCAACTCCTCCTCATCAGAATAATCATTCCTAGCTGCCTTACGTGCCTCCTCCGCCTTTTGTGCCTTTTCCACGATTAGTGCTTGCTTTTTCGCCCATTCATCTGGAGTATATGGCCCCCTCGGCTGCTTCGGCTTGAGTTTATAGGCACATCGCTGACTAGGAGGCGGTTGTAACAGCCCCAAAATTTGAGTACCAAATTTTCACTTTTGTGTCCTCATTTGCATCATGGCATGCATGTATCCTTGCATCCATTTAAATTGCTACACAACACATTAAATTGGTTTGTCCAAAGTTGGAAAACTAAAATGCAAAACTTGTCCCAACAAATTCCACAACAAGGAAGATACTCAAACTTGCAAAACAGAAAGTACCTTGACAGTGTATATTTGTCGAGGAAGTTCCAAGAGATCAAAGTAATATCCTGCCCTTGTTTCAAAATTTCTGAAGTAATTGCATTTGGAAGTTTAGCTAAAATGCCTAAACCAAACTCTATGAACAAAGGTTGACCAAAACATTTTATTTGCCAACCCCAAATTTTGTGGAGTTACTAAATGTTAAGGGAGCATCCCCAGATTATTTCATAATTTTTGGAGGTGGATAACTGTCTCAATTAAATCAAATACACCTGCTGCTGTTGTAAAACAGTACTAAAAAGGACCTAAATCAGATAATCCGATTTAAGGGGTCGGATTTTCCGATTAAAGGCAGGGGGTTTTCGCGATGTTGGTCTTCTTCTTCCTCTGGCACTGTAGCGACCTGGGGAACGAACGGCTCGGGCCGAACCCCGTCGCCGCTCCCGGGCCCCCTCTCCCCCTCCTCTCTGCTCTCCCCTCGCAGAAGAAGAGCCCCACACGGCCGCACTGCTCCCCCAAACCCTAAGCCTCGCGCACTAGCTCCTCTCCTCCCCGTTTTTCTCTCCCCCACGGAACCGAGCTCGCCGCGCCATGGCTGTCGTCGCCGCCGTCGATTGAGTACACCCCAAGCGAAACCAAGACCGCAGAAAGCTCCGCTGTCCCGTCTTCTTCCGCTCCACCCAAGGAATCGAGCCAAGGATCCCGCCATTGCCCGTGCCGTCCTCTTCCTCGCCGACTACCGTCGCCGCTTCGCCGGTCGATTGCCGCCGCCGCCGACCATCTCCGGCCTCCCCACTCACGCCTGCGTGTTCCTGGTGAGCATGCCCACCTTCCTCTCCCCTCCGTTTCGTCGTTCGTGTCCCACAGCTCGAGTTCGCTGATAGTCGCCGGCGTGTCGCCGTGACGTCGCCGTCGTCGGATAATCCGAGCGAGGAACGACCGGAATTTCCGAAATGATTCAGTACGTTCGGCTCTTAGGTCCACGCGTTGATCTTCTTTCCTTAGTCGATTTTTGGGGTCTATGTTTCTATCGGATAATCCGAATTTAAATAATTCGGAAATTCCGAAATTACCCAGTACATAATAAATCTCCTAATTCTTTCTTTTCCTAAATAAGACAACTAATCTCACTTGTTGTTTAACATAATTTGTAAAAGGGAGATAATTCACAGGAGGATTTAAAATAATTAAAAGAGCATATCTAAATGGGTAAGTTATAAAAGCAATAACTTTTTTCGGTGCACTCGAAATTTGGTGTTTATACCCAAAATGCTCATGACTTATGGTTTAACTAGTGGCATCATTTCATACATGTTTATCTCAAAATTAAAGCATAGGAAAACATTAAAAGCTAAGGTGAAGCTATTTTTCTCCCGTGTTGAATAATTATTTCTCGCACCCAATTAAAATTGGTAGATCTTGCTATAATAATTCAATGCACTAAATATGTCATGACATCATTTTGTTTGCGCATTGCATTTCGTTCGACATGTGTGGTGTTTGATTGTTTCCTTCCGTGTTTTGTGCTCCGATAGATCAAGCAGACGGGGTTCCACCTCAATACCCCGCCGAGCAGTACTATCAGCACGTCGATCAAGGCAAGCGTAATCCCCCCTCTGAGCATATCTTATCCTATGTTTCCGCAAATATTTTCTCCACTATAATATTGCATGCAGTTCTAAATGTCAACTTTTGTCGGATTAGAGTATCCTATAGTTGCATTATTTTCCCATGCCATTATCTGTTTCCCCTCCTATTATCCATAGGTTTGTGTTGTTGGCCGAGCTACTTATAAATGCTATGTGATGCTTAGCCATGCCTAGTTATATGCATAGCTATACGATGGATATATGTGTTGTTGGAAACAGGTGTGAAAGGTTGAGATGATGGTGGAGAAATTGCGGTGACGGATAATAAAATGCTTAAAGGTGGGGATGAGAGGCCACTGTGGTTGTGGTGTTTTGTCTCGTTCTCGCCGCCTAGGTGCGAGTTCTATACCTCTTGAACCAAGACTGAGCGTGCAACCATGCGTGAGGCCTATGCATTTGCAGGAACCCTCATAGACTAAATAACTCGAGCGGGGCTAGCCAGGGTCCTCTAGTTCGGGCTTCCATTTGCGCGTGCGTGAGTTGGTGGCTGAGAATGGTATGAGGATGGTGGTGTTAGGAAAATGAGTGGCCGTGGGGCGGGGTGTTGTGATCCTGGCTGTCCTGCCGCCACTGATGATCCTGGAAAGTCCTTAACGAGGGAGAAGTCGACACCGCTCCCACCCAGCCGGCTTTCCAAGGAAGAGAGCTAATGATCAGGTAATGGGCCGGACGGTACGCGTGGCAAACATTTGTACACCCCTGCAGGGTTAAATCTTTTCGAAAAGCCGTGTCCGCGGTTATGGACGAACTTGGGAAGTGAAGGTAAGATCATAGAATAACTTTAACGGAATGATTAAAAACTGGGTACTAGAGGTACCACTCAAATGCAAGGTGAGCTTCCTCGAGGGTGATTCGGGGAGGTGCCTTTGATGAACAGGTACAATGTGGATGATGATGATGATGAGTAAGTGAAGAAAGAGTTACTTCTTACCCTTTTAAAATATCTGATTAGTCGATGCCTTTGAGTTGTGTTTTATAAATAAAATCAGCTTTATGCAAAACAGCCATAAAACTTGAAAGCCTCATCGAGCATATATTAGCTCTTAATCTTGCGAGTTCGTCGAACTCAACGTCGTTTGTTTTTTTCAGAGAGGACTTCACCGACCTCGAAGGTGGGTTCTTTGTGGACGTCGACGAGTAGTCTGGGGTTCCCAGGTGGCAGCTTGGGACATCCCGGAACAGCTGGCGCTGTGATGTTTATCTGTAGGCCTCTTAGGCCATATTTGGTTCTTGTTGTTTAGAACAACCTAATTTGCTTCCGCTTGTTAATGTTGGGTCTGTGACCTCTGGTTGTCATTTGCTATCTTTCTCTATTATAAGAGTTGAACTATATGATTTGTGTCGTAGAGTCTGTGATGTGCCAGTTGTTCCACAAGTCTTGATCTCTCTATTATGCATTGAGGGTTGTGCCTGTGTTAAGGCATCAATCGGGGTGTTGTGTTGTTGGAGATTCCAGCAACGCCTGCCAAAGGTTTTGGCCGGGGATTGGTAAACCCGTAACCTCCGGTTGTATCGCTTAACCGGTGACACACAGCATCACTGTATAACAGTCGGGTCGGGGCGCCACAAGTTGGTATCAGAGCAGTACTGCCTGTAGGAAACCCTTCTACTGGTCGATGTTGAGTCTAGTGTTTGTGAAAATATTTTTAACCTAAAAATGAGTTGTGAAAACCATCTTAGGATTCTTTTTACTCCTTATCTGGTTACCCTCTAATCTCGGAGCAATCTTACCTCGATTTGACTTAAAGGTTTTACTTCTCATCTGTTACTTCAAAATTAGAGAAACGGGGTGGGTTCGACCTTTAGTGTTATGTGTCACGTTGCTCCCGCTGCGTTGCAATCCCAAATCAACTCAGATGTTTCTACCAATCAATCTTTGATCCTTTCTTTGGGTTTTAACCCGGACTTGAACATAAGGTCCCGGATTGTGCCAACTAGAGTGTGTTAAGTTGTGATTTCTTAACTCTCACTAGTAGCACATGATGCTGATCTTTGACCCAAGTTCTATCTTGTTTTGTTTTTTTCAAAGTATTATCGTCCCTAGTCTGTGTACTTGTGTAGACGCTAATGCTATTGTTCGACCATTCGGAGAAAGATACTAACCGTGTCATTGTCAAATCTCCAGAATGGCTCGAGGAGGTCGTGGAGGCCGTGGTGGTCGCGGTAACCACAATGATGATGAGGATGATCTGCCGCCACCACCCTCGATGGCTGAGGTCTTGATGGCCATTGAGGAGAACCGTGGGCGCAATGAGCGCTTGCTGGAACAGTTGGTGCAGCAGAATGCACGGAGGAACGAGTGCAACACTCTCACCGAGTTCCTGCGTCCCAGCCACCCACTTTGCTGATGCTAAGGAGCCACTGGAAGCTGATGATTGGCTTCGTGCTTTGGAGCGCAAGTTCTCCGCGCTGCATGTCCCATTGGCTGAGCAAGTCAACTTTGCCACCTATCTCTTGGTTGGTGCTGCTGGCTGTTGGTGGGAAAGCCATGTGGCTTTGTTTCCAGCCAACCATGTCTTCACCTGGGCTGAATTCCGCACTGCCTTCCGAGCGGAGTACATTCCCCAGCCATCATGGACTTGAAGAGGAGGGAGTTCCTGGATTTGCAACAGGGACGGATGGACCTCCGCACTTATGGTCGTGAGTTCAACCATCTCTCGTTACGCCCCAAGGGACGTGACCAATGATGCTGACAAGCAAGAGCTGTTCCGCAAGGGTCTGAATCCGCAGCTCCGCTATGAGCTATTGCCCTTCAGGTTCCAGACCTATCAGGAGCTGTTCAACCAGGCTTTCACTCTTGAGCAAGGAAGAAAGGAACTTGAAGCTTCCAAGAGGCCCGCACATGGGGACCACCAGAGTTCCTCGGGTTCTGAGAGCAAGAAGCGCAGGGTGTTTGTTCCCTACAGCGCCGTACCTCGTGCTCCCTTCATGCCGAGGCAGCAGGATATAGGCCACCTCCTCCGCGCCCACTACTTCGACACTTGGGATAGGCGGAAGTGGGTACCGTCCTATGCTACCTGCTCCACCTGGAGTCACTTGCTACACCTGTGGCCAGGCTGGTCACTACTCCAGGGAGTGCCCCCAGAAGGCACCTCTCGCGATAACTCCTGCACGAGCCCCTGCCACTCCAACTGGCAAGGCTGGACCTATGTGCGTGGTCGCCTGAACCACATCTCTGCTGAAGAAGCTGAAGAGACCCCGGCGTTCTTATGGGTGAGTTACGAATCAACGGCAATACAGCTACAGTTTTGTTTGACTCTGGAGCATCGCATTCATTCATATCCATAGCTTTGCAAAAGACACAAAATACCGTTCGAGAAAATGAGCCGTCCCTTGGTGATCGCTACTCCTGGTTCCAAATGGCAAACCGATGGGGTTACTCCTGAGGTCCAGATTAATATAGGTTCCTTGTCTTTTCCTTATGCCTTGGTAGCTCTGAAGTCCAAAGGCATTGATGTCATACTGGGCATGAACTGGCTAGCAAATACCAGGCTAATCTCGACTGTGCTGCCAAGACCATTACGTGACCGCTCCTTCCGGTGACATTGTGAAGTATTGGCCTGCAACATCAATACCTCCGTCCGCCATCGTACCCCGCTCACCTGAGATTCTCCTTTGCTTTATGGAAGGCGAATCCCCTCCTGAAATCCAGGACATACACGTGGTGTGTGACTTCCCGGATGTGTTCCCGGAAGAGTTGCCTGGCATGCCTCCTGACCGAAGTGTGGAGTTTGTCATAGAGCTACTTCCCGGTACCGCTCCAATTTCCAAGAAGCCCTACCGTATGCCGGTGGAAGAGTTGGCTCTGTTGAAAGAGCAAATTGATCAGCTGTTAGCTAAGGAGTTCATCCAGCCTAGCAGTTCACCTTGGGGTTGTCCGGTACTCTTTGTCAAGAAGAGGGATTCTACCGTGCCTCGTCTAGTCTCTGACTATCGACCGTTGAATGCGGTGACAATCAAGAACAAGTATCCTATTCCTCGCATCAATGATCTGTTGGATCAGTTAGCTGGTGCAACGGTATTCTCCAAGATGGATCTGAGGTCAGGCTACCATCAGATAAAAATCAGAAAGGAGGATATTCCAAAGACGGCATTTGTTACTCGTTATGGCTCATATGAGTATACCGTCATGTCCTTTGGTCTCACAAATGCCCCGCTACTTTCATGAGGCTCATGAACTCCATCTTCATGGATTATCTTGATAAGTTTGTCGTCATTTACATTGATGACATCCTCATCTATTCCAAAACCAATGAAGAGCATGAGGAACATCTTCGTTTGGTTCTGACAAGACTTCGAGAACACCGCCTCTATGCCAAGTTCTCCAAGTGTGAGTTTTGGTTGGATAATCTCATCTTCCTTGGTCATGTGATATCCGCTGATGGTGTGGCTGTCATTCCTGACAAGATTCAGTCCATTCTGGATTGGAAAACTCCAATGTCAGTCAAGGACATTCGAGCTTTCTCGGATTGGCGGGTTACTACCGCCGATTCATCGAAGGTTTCTCCAAGATAGCCAAGGCCTGACTGACCTTCTCAAGAAGGATAAAAAGTTTGTATGGTCGGCCGAAGCTGAAGAGAGTTTCAAACACTGAAAGCCAAGCTCACGTCCGCTCCTGTGCTTGTCCTGCCGGACACAGCAAGGATTTCGTCGTCTTCTGTGACGCCTCTCTACAAGGCTTGGGTTGTGTATTGATGCAAGATGGCCATGTGGTGGCTATGCTTCTCGCCAATTAAGCCGCATGAGCTCAACTACCCAACTCATGATCTAGAACTTGCCGCGTGGTCTATGCTTTGAAGCAATGGAGACCATACCTGTTTGGTAACCGTTGCGAGATCTTCTCGGATCACAAGAGTCTGAAGTACCTCTTCACCCAGCCGGATTTAAATCTCAGGCAAAGGCGTTGGTTGGAGTTAATCACGGACTACAATGTGAGTCTGAACTATCAACCCGGCAAAGCAAACGTCGTGGCTGACGCGCTAAGTCGGAAGTCCTATTGCAACAATCTGATGATTGAAGAGGCCCAACCTGCTCTCCATGAAGAGTTTGCCCGTTTGAACCTGGAAATTGTTCCTTCCGGCTACCTTGCAAATCTGGAGATCAAATCTACTCTTGTAGACCAGATTAAGGATGCTCAAAGCGTGACAAGGGTATTCTAAAATCAAGGAGAACATTGCTAGCGGGAAGGCCAAATGTTTTTCTGTCAATGAATCCGGAGTTGTTTATTTTGGTGACCGCTTGGTAGTGCCAAAGAAACGAAAATTGAGGGAGTTGATCCTCCAAGAAGCTCATGAATCTCCTCTCTCTATTCATCCCGGTAGTACCAAATGTACCAAGACCTTCGGCCACAATTCTGGTGGACTCGTATGAAACGGGAAATTGCTAGGTATGTTGCTGAATGCGACACCTGTCGACGGGTAAAGGCTGAACATCAAAGGCCTGCCGGCACTCTTCACCCTATTGCTATTCCCGAGTGGAAATGGGATGAAATTGGTATGGACTTCATTACTGGTCTGCCGAAGTCTCCAAAGGGACATGATGCCATTGGGTCATCATTGATCGACTATCAAAAGTGGCTCACTTCCTCCCCGTTCGTGTGGACATTACAGCTGCCAAGTTGGCAGACCTGTATACCTCTCGTATCGTCGTCCTTCACGGCATTCCCAAGAAGATAATTTCTGATCGTGGAAGCCTATTCACCTCCAAGTTTTGGACTAGTTTCCAAACTGCTATGGGAACTCGTCTTAACTTCAGCACCGCTTTCCATCCCAAACTGATGGTCAGACCGAAAGAGTGAACCAAGTTTTGGAAGACATGCTTAGGGCATGTGTAATCTCTTTCGGCAAGGATTGGGAAAAGTATCTCCCTTTCGCGGAATTCTCCTACAACAATAGCTATCAAGCTAGTCTGGGCATGGCTCCATTTGAGGTTCTCTATGGAAGAAAATGCGCACTCCTCTAAATTGGTCCGAGACCGGAGAGAGGGCACTCTTTGGTCCATATATCAATGAAGCTGAGGAGAAGGTTCGAATCATAGAGAGAATCTGAAGATTGCTCAGTCTAGGCAGAAGAGCTACTATGATAAGCACCATCAGGAAATTCACTATGAAATTGGTGATAAAGCTTATCTCCGCGTCTCTCCCCTTCGTGGCGTTCGCCGCTTCGGAATCAAAGGGAAATTGGCACCTCGCTATGTTGGCCCTTTCACCGTTCTGGAAGCGAGGAGATCTTTCTTATAAGTTGGAGTTACCGGTCATTCCCAATGTGCATGATGTGTTTCATGTTTCCCAACTTCGCCGTGTTTCAAGGATCCTATCCATGGGGTCAATCATGAAGAGCTAGATCTCAAGAAGACCTCACTTATCGTGAGCATCCTATCCGTGTCTTGGATGAAGCTGAAAGAAGACCCGTAACAAGACTACCAAGTTTCTCAAAATTCAGTGGTCTCATCATTCCGAAGAAGAAGCAACTTGGGAACGAGAGTCTAGTCTTCGTGAGGAGTATCCCGACTTCTTCCGCAATCTTAGAATCTCGGGACGAGATTCCTGTAAGGGGGTAGAATTGTAACAGCCCCAAAATTTGAGTACCAAATTTTCACTTTTGTGTCCTCATTTGCATCATGGCATGCATGTATCCTTGCATCCATTTAAATTGCTACACAACACATTAAATTGGTTTGTCCAAAGTTGGAAAACTAAAATGCAAAACTTGTCCCAACAAATTCCACAACAAGGAAGATACTCAAACTTGCAAAACAGAAAGTACCTTGACAGTGTATATTTGTCGAGGAAGTTCCAAGAGATCAAAGTAATATCCTGCCCTTGTTTCAAAATTTCTGAAGTAATTGCATTTGGAAGTTTAGCTAAAATGCCTAAACCAAACTCTATGAACAAAGGTTGACCAAAACATTTTATTTGCCAACCCCAAATTTTGTGGAGTTACTAAATGTTAAGGGGAGCATCCCCAGATTATTTCATAATTTTTGGAGGTGGATAACTGTCTCAATTAAATCAAATACACCTGCTGCTGTTGTAAAACAATACTAAAAAGGACCTAAATCGGATAATCCGATTTAAAGGGGTCAGATTTTCCGATTAAAGGCAGGGGGGTTTTCGCGATGTTGGTCTTCTTCTTCCTCTGGCACTGTAGCGACCTGGGGAACGAACGGCTCAGGCCGAACCCCGTCGCCGCTCCCGGCCCCCTCTCCCCCTCCTCTCTGCTCTCCCCTCGCAGAAGAAGAGCCCCACACGGCCGCACTGCTCCCCCAAACCCTAAGCCTCGCGCACTAGCTCCTCTCCTCCCCGTTTTTCTCTCCCCCACGGAACCGAGCTCGCCGCGCCATGGCTGTCGTCGCCGCCGTCGATTGAGTACACCCCAAGCGAAACCAAGACCGCAGAAAGCTCCGCTGTCCCGTCTTCTTCCGCTCCACCCAAGGAATCGAGCCAAGGATCCCGCCATTGCCCGTGCCGTCCTCTTCCTCGCCGACTACCGTCGCCGCTTCGCCGGTCGATTGCCGCCGCCGCCGACCATCTCCGGCCTCCCCACTCACGCCTGCGTGTTCCTGGTGAGCATGCCCACCTTCCTCTCCCCTCCGTTTCGTCGTTCGTGTCCCACAGCTCGAGTTCGCTGATAGTCGCCGGCGTGTCGCCGTGACGTCGCCGTCGTCGGATAATCCGAGCGAGGAACGACCGGAATTTCCGAAATGATTCAGTACGTTCGGCTCTTAGGTCCTTAGTCGAATTTCTTCAACGGCAGAGAAGTTCGGATAATCCGATTCCAGGACGTTCGGATTTTCCGATTTCTGCCAGTACGCGTTGATCTTCTTTCCTTAGTCGATTTTTGGGGTCTATGTTTCTATCGGATAATCCGAATTTAAATAATTCGGAAATTCCGAAATTACCCAGTACATAATAAATCTCCTAATTCTTTCTTTTCCTAAATAAGACAACTAATCTCACTTGTTGTTTAACATAATTTGTAAAAGGGAGATAATTCACAGGAGGATTTAAAATAATTAAAAGAGCATATCTAAATGGGTAAGTTATAAAAGCAATAACTTTTTTCGGTGCACTCGAAATTTGGTGTTTATACCCAAAATGCTCATGACTTATGGTTTAACTAGTGGCATCATTTCATACATGTTTATCTCAAAATTAAAGCATAGGAAAACATTAAAAGCTAAGGTGAAGCTATTTTTCTCCCGTGTTGAATAATTATTTCTCGCACCCAATTAAAATTGGTAGATCTTGCTATAATAATTCAATGCACTAAATATGTCATGACATCATTTTGTTTGCGCATTGCATTTCGTTCGACATGTGTGGTGTTTGATTGTTTCCTTCCGTGTTTTGTGCTCCGATAGATCAAGCAGACGGGGTTCCACCTCAATACCCCGCCGAGCAGTACTATCAGCACGTCGATCAAGGCAAGCGTAATCCCCCCTCTGAGCATATCTTATCCTATGTTTCCGCAAATTTTTTCTCCACTATAATATTGCATGCAGTTCTAAATGTCAACTTTTGTCGGATTAGAGGATCCTATAGTTGCATTATTTTCCCAATGCCATTATCTGTTTCCCCTCCTATTATCCATAGGTTTGTGTTGTTGGCCGAGCTACTTATAAATGATATGTGATGCTTAGCCATGCCTAGTTATATGCATAGCTATACGATGGATATATGTGTTGTTGGAAACAGGTGTGAAAGGTTGAGATGATGGTGGAGAAATTGCGGTGACGGATAATAAAATGCTTAAAGGTGGGGATGAGAGGCCACTGTGGTTGTGGTGTTTTGTCTCGTTCTCGCCGCCTAGGTGCGAGTTCTATACCTCTTGAACCAAGACTGAGCGTGCAACCATGCGTGAGGCCTATGCATTCGCTGTGCAGGAACCCTCATAGACTAAATAACTCGAGCGGGGCTAGCCAGGGTCCTCTAGTTCGGGCTTCCATTTGCGCGTGCGTGAGTTGGTGGCTGAGAATGGTATGAGGATGGTGGTGTTAGGAAAATGAGTGGCCGTGGGGCGGGGTGTTGTGATCCTGGCTGTCCTGCCGCCACTGATGATCCTGGAAAGTCCTTAACGAGGGAGAAGTCGACACCGCTCCCACCCAGCCGGCTTTCCAAGGAAGAGAGCTAATGATCAGGTAATGGGCCGGACGGTACGCGTGGCAAACATTTGTACACCCCTGCAGGGTTAAATCATTTCGAAAAGCCGTGTCCGCGGTTATGGACGACTTGGGAAGTGAAGGTAAGATCATAGAATAACTTTAACGGAATGATTAAAAACTGGGTACTAGAGGTACCACTCACAATTGTAAGGTGAGCTTCCTCGAGGGTGATTCGGGGAGGTGCCTTTGATGAACAGGTACAATGTGGATGATGGTGATGAATGATGAGTAAGTTGGTCAAGAAAAGAGTTACTTCTTACCCCTTTTCCAAAATAATCTGATTAGTCGATGCCATGGAGTTGTGTTTTATAAACAAAATCAGCTTTATGCAAAACAGCCATAAAACCTTGAAAGCCAATCATCGAGCATATATTAGCTCTTAATCTTGCGAGTTCGTCGAACTCAACGTCGTTTGCTTATTTTCAGGAGAGGACTTCACCGCCCTCGAAGGTGGGTTCTTTGTGGACGTCGACGAGTAGTCTGGGGTTCCCAGGTGGCAGCTTGGGACATCCCGGAACAGCTGGCGCTGGATGTTTATCTGCAGGCCTCTTAGGCCATAATTTGGTTCTTGTTGTTTAGAACAACATAATTTGCTTCCGCTTGTTGCAATGTTGGGTCTGTGACCTCTGGTTGTCATTTGCTATCTTTCTCTATTATAAGAGCTTGAACTATATGATTTGTGTCGTAGAGTCTGTGAAGTGCCAGTTGTTCCACAAGTCTTGATCTTACTATTATGCCTTGAGGGTTGCGCCCGTGTTAAGGCATCAATCGGGGTGTTGTGTTGTTGGGAGCGGTGTGCCCAGCAACGCCTGCCAAAGGTTTTGGCCGGGGATTGGTAAACCCGTAACCTCCGCTTGTATCGCTTAACCGGTGACACGCAGCATCACTGTATACTAGTCGGGTCGGGGCGCCACAGCGGTGCATCGAGAAACTGCGACATGCCGATCTCCTCATGCTCTTGTTGCGCCTCCTCCTCCACATCCTCATCATCATTCTGATCATCCTCCTCCAAATCCTCATTATCCCGGAATAAGAGAAACAAAAATTAATAAATTCTAAAGAACCCATACCGCTGCTCACTGATGACGTGAAACACACGTTCGTTGGGAGACCCCAAGAGGAAGGTATGAAGCAGTGCAGTAGCAAGTTTTCTCTCAATATGAAACCAAGGTTATCGAATCCAGGTGGAGTAGTAGCACTTCAGAAAGTTGTCAACGGCGCCAGAAAAGTATGCTTGAAGGGCGGTCTGGATTGTTGACGTGGAACCTGCACACAACACAATCAAACTACTTTGCCCCAACAAAACAGGAAGGTTGTCAATCTCCCCGGCTTACTGAAAACAAAGGGTTAAACGTATGGTGTGGAAAACAGTGTTTAATTGTAGAAAGTAAAAGAGAACAATGATTGCAGTTGGTGGTTTTATCAGTGTAAAAGAATGGACCGGGGTCCACAGTTCACTTGTGGTGTCTCTCCATAAAGATAAATGACATGTTGGGTAAACAAATTACAGCTGGGCAATTGATAAAATAGTGAGCGCATGACAATGCATATATATGACAAGATGACTACCATGATATTTAATTGGGTATTACGACAAAATACATAGACCGTTATCCAACCGCATCTATGACTAATAGTCCACCTTCAGGTTGACATCCGTGTTCCCCGTTGGTATTAAGTTGCAAGCAACGGATAATCGCATTAAGCAATGTGCGTAAAGTAAACAAGTACATATGACCGTGGACATAGCATTGTTATGTTACCCCTAGTGGCAACAACACATCCACAACCTTAGGCGTTGCTGTCACTCGCCCAGATTACTGGAGACTGAACCCACTATCTAGTATAAATACTCCCTCAAAACAATTGACAAGTATCAAATTATCTAAATTAGTGATCTACAAGAGTATGCAAGTCTTTTCCATTATACCATTTACCACATGCAACATTTTCTGTTCCAACCAAACACCAATCAATTTATTTCAATAACTCTCCAAACAAGTATAAGTGAAGTAAGAGAGTACTTTCTTTAAAAGAACTAATAGCTCTGACAAGAGATACATGAAAACAAGAGCTAAAAGCTGAACAACGCTAGATATGAATACTCAACAAATATAAGTGAAGAATAGGAGTATTCTCATGAAAAAGCGGAGCGTGTCTCTCTTCCAATCAAGAATGTTAGGATCCAATCAAGTTGATCACAAAATAAAAAAAATAACATACTGAAAATAAAAGCACACAGACGCTCCAAGAACAGCACATATGATGTGAAAGAATTAAAATATAGTTTCACTAGAGATGACCTGATAATTTTGACGATGAAGAAGGGGATGCCTTGGGCATCCCCAAGCTTAGATGCTTGAGTCTTCTTGAAATATGCTGAGAAGATCCATGGGAGCCTCCCCAAGCTTGAGCTCTTCACTCTTCCCTCTTGACCCTTGAAAACTTCCGTCACACCAAACTCAAAGTAAATCTCATTAGAAGGTTAGTGCACAATCAAAAACTCACATGTTCTGTAAGGACACAATATGACCGTTACTTTAAACATTAGCTACTGCCACTGATGTTATGTGAAGCTCTTCCACCCAAAAAAGAATTCCACTCAACACTAGTAAAAGAGAGAATGCAAAATAAAATACATAATCTGTCTAAAACAGAACAGTCCGCAAAGACGAATTTTTTCGAGGCACTTACGTTGCTCAGATCGAAAAACTTTGAACTATCAAAAGATGCATACATATATAAGGATTACGCACAAAAATTGTCAGATTTAATTCACTTTCTGGTGATTTTAGAGAATTAATATGGTGAACAGCAGAAATCTGTTCCTGCGGAGCAATCAAATTTAGTATCATCTTATCATTAGAGACTACTCTTGGCACAACAATGATAAAAAGTAAAGATACAAAGGAGTTGCTACAGAAGTAAACACCCTCCTTGACTCAATAAAAGAAAAATTGCAGAAATAAAAATAATGGGTTGCCTCCCATAAGCGCTTTTCTTTTACGCCTTTTAGCTAGGCACAAAGCATGCATCAAGTATCACCAAAGACATTGAAATCTCCCAACCTTTCAGTGGGATCATCCTTCTTAATTAGGAAAAAGAATCTTTGATTAATAGGAGTATTGAATTTCATAAACCCATACTTTCCATTAATAAATCCTCCATTGCTTTTTAAAAAGGAAGGACAATATTATTAGGAGATTTTGCAAGAATCATAAAATTCACAGGGACGGTCTTATTCTGAATAGTAATCTTAACATCATTAATAATCCCTATACTTTTTGCGATTGTCCCATCAGCATGAAAATGAAAAACAGGGTAATTAACCATATTATCATAATTTAGTAAATCATAAACCATTTTTGGCATAATGGACATTGTAGAACCAAGATCGCAGTAGGCACGAAATTTCTCACTACCAATACTTATCTCAATGAATGGTTCCCAATCATTTTTTAACTCAAATAGAGGTTGTTCCTTAAGGTTATGGCTCAAAGTTAATTCATCAAGCCTCTTCTCTATATTTTCTAGTTTAGTGATCATCCCACTTTCATCTATCATGGGAAAAATTGATAATCCATTCAAAATTTTATAAGCTTTTGCCGCATCATATTCAGAGAAAGTTTCCCCTTCCATAATATCTAGAGCATTTTGATAAAGAGAAAATAAACCATAGTAGAATTTTTTTACAAGGACTCCCAAATCCATCTTGGGTTGCACTTTCTTGTGCAATTCTAGCATCCTCCCCCAGGCCTTTTTAAATGTTTCTCCACTTTTCTGTTTAAACGTAATAACTTCTCCTACAGGTGGTACGATAGTAAAAGGAGTAGGGCCAGACATGATAACTAGGAAATAAACTAGATGCAGGAAACTAATTTTTTTTGTGTTTTTGATAATTAAAAGCAAACAAGATAAAATAAAATAAACTAAGCAAGACAAAAACAAAGTAAAGAGATTGGAAGCGTGAGACTCCCCTCGCAGAAGTCTGCTGACTCCCCGGCAACGGCGCCAGAAAAATGGTTTGATGACGTGAAACACACGTTCGTTGGGAGACCCCAACAGGAAGGTATGAAGCAGTGCAGCAGCAAGTTTTCCCTCAGTATGAAACCAAAGTTATCGAATCCAGGAGGAGTAGTAGCACTTCAGAAGGTTGTCAACGGCGCCAGAAAAGTATGCTTGAAGGGCGGTCTGGACTGTTGACGTGGAACCTGCACACAACACAATCAAACTACTTATCCCCAACGAAACAGGAAGGTTGTCAATCTCCCCGGCTTGCTGAAAACAAAGGGTTAAACATATGGTGTGGAAAACAGTGTTTAATTGCAGAAAGTAAAAGAGAACAATAATTGCAGTTGGTGGTTTTATCAGTGTAAAAGAATGGACCGGGGTCCACAGTTCACTAGTGGTGTCTCTCCATAAAGATAAATGACATGTTGGGTAAACAAATTACAGCTGGGCAATTGATAAAATAGTGAGCGCATGACAATACATATATATGACAAGATGACTACCATGATATTTAATTGGGCATTACGACAAAATACATAGACCGTTATCCAACCGCATCTATGACTAATAATCCACCTTCAGGTTGACATCCGTGTTCCCCGTTGGTATTAAGTTGCAAGTAACGGTTAATCGCATTAACCAATGTGCGTAAAGTAAACAAGTACATATGACCGTGGACATAGCATTGTTATGTTACCCCTAGTGGCAACAGCACATCCACAACCTTAGGCGTTGCTGTCACTCGCCCAGATTACTGGAGACTGAACCCACTATCTAGCATAAATACTCCCTCTTGGAGTTACAAGCATCTACTTGGCCAAATCATCTACTAGTAACGGAAAGCATGCAAGATCATAAATAACATGTAACATAGATTAATAATCAACTTGATCATAGTATTCAATATTCATCGGATCCCAGCAAACACAACATGTAGCATTACAATAAGATGATCTTGATCATGTTAGGCAGCTCACAAGATCTAAACATGATGGCATAAAGTGGAGAGACAACCATCTAGCTACTGCTATGGACCTGTAGTCCAAGGATGAACTACTCACGCATCACTCCGGAGGCAGGCATGGCGATGTAGAGCCCTCCGGTGATGATTCCCCTCTCCGGCAGGGTGCCGAGAAGAGGTTCTGGACCCTCCCGAGCTAGGGTTGACGACGGCGGCGCCTCTGGAACTTTTCGTGGATAATGGCTCGGGTATTTAGGGTTTTCGCGTCGGGTGGAATAGGTAGGCGAAAGGGCGGCAGCTGGGGGCCCCCGAGGGGCCCACACAACCCTAGGGCGTGGCAGGCAGGGGGCCCGCGCCCAGGGTGCGTGTGGCCGCCTCGTGGCGCTCCTCCGTCTCTCCTCTGGACTCCGTGTGTGTGTCGGTGAAATAGGGACCTCCGTTGATTTTCGTCCAATTCCGAGAATATTTCCAGAATAGCTTTTCTGGAATACAAAAACAGCAGAAAACAGGAACTAGCACTGTGGCATCTTGTTAATAGGTTAGTCCCAAAAAATGTATAAAATGAATATGAAGTGGATGCAAAACATGTAACAATTGGTATAATATCAACATGGAACATAAAAAATTATAGATACGTTTGAGACGTATCACTCACCAAGCCAATTCTAACTACAAATAAAGTGACATCAGTCATTGCAAAAAGGGAAATATAAGAACCCATATACCCGTTGTTCATTCTCATCCTCATCCTCACCATCACTTTTATCATTACTTGATGTCGCCCGTATCGGCGAGGCGGCCTCGACGGTACGGCAACCAAGCAAAGCACCTAAGCCACGCCCCCAACGCTTCGTATGCTATGACATTGACCATTAGATTAGAAAATTTCAGCACACATAAATACATATGAAAACAAAATGATCTCAGGGCATACTCAACAAACGCTCGAAGGGCCAACTCAGACTCCTTACCCGGAGGGTATTTGAGTGCGTCCCCGGCGGCATCTACGTGCTTGGAGATCTCCTCGCGCTAGCAAAAAATAATCGAGTCATCATTTCGGAGAGAAACTCATGCTCATAGGTTGATATAGTGATAAACTTACAACAAAGTGGAGCATCGGCGTTAAATTGGTGTCTCTGCCCTCCCTGAAAAGTCTGTTGTACTCGAGCTTTGCCATATCGTCATAAGCTGGATATGTCTCCTCCTGTATGTCATCGTGAGTAAAAGCCGCTGGCTGTAGGAACAAACGAGACACTCTACCAAGCCACACGATATAGCGGTTAAACACTTCACCATCAAACGGATGGTCAGGAGGAGAAACTCTAGCCGGGTCTTCAGTTTTGTTGATGATGGCCCACCACTTCTTGATGTACTTGTCATGATGATTGGCCCAATTCTTTTCCTTCTTTTTCTTTACTTTGTCCAACCTACATATTCGAATGGATCATCATTAGTACCGTGAAACACTCAAAATCGTCTTGACCGATGGATAATCTATATGGATAACTCACCCGTGAAGGTGGATGTGCGTGTCCTTAAACGGCGGCGGGGTCTCCGTGTATAGGCCAAACTGTGTCATCACCCGTTCTGGAAGGTGGAACTCGACAGCATAGAAGCATATCAATGGGCACCGCATCCGCCAAAGATGTGCTTCTTCTAGACACTTGGGGTTCACCCGAAACAAGATGTTATGACCCACATTACCAGCCACGCCGTATGGCTCCCATATCACCTGTGATGTAGCATACACGATTCTAGATGGTTCATTTGATTTACGATAAAGTAAATGACAATGCGGAGACCAAGACACTTATTACCTTCTCTGGGGTCAACGAGTCGAGCTGGCTAGTATACCTCATGTAGCATGCCTCTGATTCACCATGGAAAGGTTCCACATTATCCCACATGTACGCCCATGTAGGCCAACGCAACCGCTTGCCATGATCCTCCCATGGCTTGGCGTTCAATAGAACGGGGCGTCCAACCGGCAAACGCAACCATGACCATATAGAAAGTAGAATCATAGATCCACCAATACTTGCTCTTTTTTAGTCCTACAGCATGCCTCGTCTAACTGCACATATAAGAGAAAAGTATGTAAGTAGAAACTAGAGACAAAATAAAGTATTACCAACTAATACACTATGTACAACTAATTACCTGTCGGTACAAGTAAGCGAGTGCCGCTGAACCCCAGCTAAGGTTATGCTCCCAACCCGCAAAAAGCTTGAGCCACATAAAGGAAGCGTTGCTACCCGTGCCGTCTGCAAAAAGAGCTCTACTGATAACATACCACAAGTATGCCCGAGCAAACATCTCAATCATCGGCTTGTCGGCATCCTCAGGGCACTTCTTAAACTTGAGTTGAATCCAAGCATAAGTAGCACCAGCGGACATCTTTTCAGTCGTCGGCGCGTCCCCGATGAGTTCCCTCATCCTGTCACACCATCCAATGGAATCTGTGCTGAAACAAATAGGTTGTCCTTTGATGGGAAGAGCTAGGATCATGGAAACATCCTGCAGAGTCACAGTCATCTCTCCACAAGGTAGGTGGAAACTATGTGTCTCAGGTCTCCATCGGTCAACAAGCGTGGTGATCGCACAAGGGTTCATATGTGGCATCGAGCGAGAGACAAGATGGACGAAAGGGAGTAGTCCAGTCTTCTCGATATATTCTGTGTATCTCTCGTCATACGGCATCTTCTTGCTATGAACCTCGTGGGACCTCAGGTGCAACCAAGGGAAAACCTACAATACAACAAGTAAGAACATTAGCGGCTCATGCCAACAACACAAGCATTCTCATGATAATTACAACAAGTGAAAGGATCGTATGACACCTAGAGGGGGGGTGAATAGGTGCTACTTCAAGTTTAGTACGTTTTCAAATTAGGCTTGACACTAAAAGGTAAATTCTCTAGATATGCAACTACGGTGAATTTACCTATATGACAAGCTAGAAACTAAACAAGATACACGAAGTAAGGATAATAAACAAGGATAGAAGTAACCGAAGTGAAAGCACGCGGAGACACGGATGTAATCCCGAGTTCCTCCTTTTTAGGGGAGTACGTCTCGTTGGAGAGGTGTGAGCTACCACAAAGGTCAAAACTCAACCTCCACAAAGGCGGATGCACCTTCTTCTCCGATGAACCGCACCACAAAGGTTTGGTTCACCTTCCACTATCGGAATCCTTCAAGGCGGAATCCGGAGCCCTTACAACAACGATCCGGGGCACAACCCACAAGAGGATTGGGGGCTCCCGAACAGCTACAAATCTGTCACAAAGACAATCAAGTGAGTACAATATGAGGCTAGGTTTTCCCAAAGGAAATCCTAGCAAAGGGTCCCTCAAGTGAATGAGGGGGAAATGAAGAACGGCTTGGTGAAGATGTTGATCCGGGGCTTCTCCTTCAATCCTCCAAGTATCAACGAGTTTGGGTGGAGGGATTGGGAGATCTATCAAATCTTGAGCTTGCAATCAATGGTGTTCTTCAATGTGTTCAAGCTGAGGAGCCGGAGGTAGGTGGAGGGGAATAAATACCCCTCCCAGAAATCTGGCCGTTGAAGCTGTAAACAACCCGCAGCGGTAGTACCGGGCCTCACCCGGTAGTACCGACTGACAGGGAACTGACGGCCTGGCGAAAGACTGGTCAACGCCTCCTCCATGCGCGCATCGGTAGTACCGGACCGCCTGGTCCGGTAGTGCTCCCCACCCGGTAGTACCGCGTTACTACCGGATAAAATTCGCGCGAGTCCAGAGAGCATTTTGAGATCCGGTACTGGGCCCGGTAGTTCCGCACGGCAGAACACCCGGTAGCACCGGGGTGAACCCGGTAGTACCGGCTGACGCAATGAAGACAACATTTCTTCCTTTTCTTGAGACAAAACCTGTGCAATATCAACTGATACAATCCTGCACACTTTTAGCACACACATTAGACATCTAAGTGTGTTGTCAACAAACATCAAAACACTTTGGGGAAGGATATGCCCTTTCAATCTCCCCCTTTTTGGTGTTTGATGACAACACACTTAGGAGAAACAAATGATTTGCAAAAGATAGACGGGGCTCTCCAAATTGTGTGTTTATTAGGAATTTGCTTTAGAATGCAAAAACACACCATATAAAATGGGCGGAGCTCCCCCTATATTTTACAAACCAAGCAAGTTCATATGGATAAACAATTATAACAACTTGCACAATATAAGCAACAATAAGCAAGTACCATACTAGATAGGTCTTATTACAATAACACAAGGTCATGGCATGTCTTACATCATGCATAGAGAAGTTCAAAGCAAATATCCAAATAAAGATGGAACACAAGCATAAAGATCAAACGAAGTGCAAGCTTGTGTTCCTCCCATGCAAATCCCACGGCACAACCTAAGTAGAACACATTCTCCCCCTTTGTCATCGAAATGCCAAAAAGGGAGAAGCGCGATGCTAACACGTCCCTAGGAGCATCAAGCTCCACCCGCGCTATGGTGGGTCGAAGAGGAGGAGGCCTGGAAGCGATCACCATCTGGAGGAGCATCTTCATCACTCCAGAAACCTTGCTTGGACACCCATTCCTCCTTTGGAGTGATTACTTCTTCAGAACCATCGGAGACTGTAATCTGCATATGCCTCATCATTGCTTTCTGTCGCTGTGCTGCCTTCTTGTGATACACATGAGCTTCATACAGACGATCTTCCAAATCAAGTTGGAGGCAAAAGGCCCTCTTGGCCTTAATCTGCAGCTTCTTGAACCATGAAGGTTCCTCAAGGGGAGGTGCACTCCCACTAGCTCTCTCAGCTTCAGCAGCAGCCTCAGGATCAATGGGCTTCGTTTTGGGGGGAAGATGAGCCTTGATACGCAGTTCCTTCACCAGATGAGTCACAACGGGGCTGCCATCCTTCATGATATCTTCTCCATTCTTCTTGAGAGCCCACTTGCGGCGAATGAGCTTCATAATGAATGGGCCATAGATGGGGGCCCTTCTATCAATGATTGTGGACCACAAGTCATTCCACATCCAATCCATCACATCAAGCTTCTTGCCTTTGCCTTGATTTTCATAGGAGAGCTTGAGTAGGTCAAACATGTAGCCATGAATCTCATCCCAGTTTCCCACACGGGGAGCAATAGTTTCCCTATAGACGCGGTGGAGAATCTCAAATGGATGCACAAGATGAGCAGTTTTACCAGTGGTGCCTCTTTCCATAGTAATTGGTCCGAGAACATCCTTGGAGCTGGATCGATCATTGTCATGGCATCTCCATCCACTAGCAACACTTTCACCCTTGTCTTCATAGCCTAGAACCTCTCCAAACTCCGCCAAGGTGACAGAAAGCAAGGTGTCCTTGGTCATCCACCATAGAGTCCGGGCTTCATCATGGTCCAAGTAGACGGTGGCAAAGAACTGAATAATGTAGTACTCTATGTAGGGATGGTTCTCCTTCATGATGTCAATTAGTCCAAACTCTTCACACATTGCAAGTGTCTCATCAAAGTAGCCCTTGTGCTTCGAGTTATTCATGTGAGAAAGATCAAGGGTGTGTTGATCAACCACGGAGTACTTCTTGTGGAGATAGATTTCCTTGTAGATGGCTTCTTGATCATTTGTGTAAAAGTGCGGATTCCGCACAAGAGGTGACCTCTCCTCAGCATAGGGATTCTCTTCTCTGAGCTTCTGATAGTCCTCATTCTTCCATAAGTGAAGTGCCTTGCGAGCTCTAGTGGGAGGAACAGTGGTGGTACGAGCAGCAACTGGAGTTTTTCCTCTTGCTTGAGTTCTGGCTGTGGTGCGAGCAGGCAAAACTTCCTCTTCTTCTTCTTCCTCAATATCATCATCCACGAGACGTGGCTTCTTACCACCACAGCGGCTACCTGTGAAACAGCATAGAGGTAGGGCAGGGAATAGATGAGTGCACAAGTTCACGGATTAAGGAACCAAAAACTAGCCAATAGATGTAAAGAGAGGTTCAATCGAGCAAATTTGGAAAACCCGGTAGTACCGGGCCTAGCCCGGTAGTACCGGCTGAGCCGATTCAAGACAGAATGGCACAAAAATGAGAGATTCAACCATACATTACACACAAAGGCTAGCTAACAAGGCCTAGGTGATCATCCATCCAAATTTAACCGTTGCCAACAGAGCTACCAATGTTTCCTCTCCATACATCTAGGTTTCAAGATTTAGAAACAAAGAATGCAAAGAACGGGGAAATACCGGAGGCCATGGAGGAGATTGATGAGGGGATCGCTCCCACGGAGCAGATCTGGCCGGAGATGGCGGAGACCGGCGGCCTAGGGCGGCGGCCGGAGCAGGGGACAGAGGAGGCGACGGGGTGGAGTCGTGCGGCTGGTGGAAAATGGGGAATAACCCCCACCCAGCCCGCACGTAGATACTTTTGGATACCCGTGATTCCCGGTAGTACCGGGGCGGAACATCCGGTACTACCGGGGCCTGAATCTTTGCGAGCAGCAGAACTGCTTAGATTCAGAGCCCGGTACTACCGGATGCCACCAGGCGGTACTACCGAGGCCTCCTAAGGAACCCCAGTTTTCTCATTTTGGAAGGATTTTGAACTTGTGCAAGATGGAAGTTGTTTTGAGGGAGAAGAAAAGCATAGGATTAGAGCAACACACTGGTGATGGTACTTCATACTCAATTTGCAAGAAGCAAACACACAAAAACCAAATTGAGCATGTTTTCCATAGGAGCACTAGAAAACCAAAAAAAATCCAAATGAAACCAACTCTTCACAAGGAAGAGGGCGGTGGCCGAGGCCACCATGTATGAGTATGTGGTGTGACACCGCGAAGATATATCTTGGGGTCCACGGCCACTACTCGTCATTTAAGCTCACAATTCATAGAACGAATATAGAGATGCAAATGAATTCTTACTATCGGCATAATGGGGGGAGGGATAGTCCAATGGATTAGGACCGCACTCCCCCTATGTCCATGCCTACACCTAAACCAAATAGATAGTCAAGAAATAGGTGTGTATGCAAGATGGTCAAGTCAAGCTCCTAGAATCCACGATATTTAGCTCATGCCTCAAGAAGGTGAATCTTGCTTCATCAAGTGGCTTCGTGAATATGTCGGCAAGTTGATCTTTGGTTGGAATATAGCCAAGCTCAATATCACCACGAGCAATATGATCCCGAATAAAATGATGACGAATCTCAATATGCTTCGTTCTTGAGTGTTGCACCGGATTGTGGCCAATCTTGATAGCACTTTCATTGTCACATAAAAGAGGCACTTTGTCACAATTGACACCATATTCCTTTAAAGTTTGCCTCATCCATAACAATTGAGTGCATGCACTTGCGGCCGCCACATACTCGGCTTCGGCGGAAGATAGAGATATACAATTTTGCTTCTTAGAAGACCAACTCACCAAGGCCCTACCAAGAAATTGGCATGCCCCGGAAGTTGATTTCCTATCATCCTTGCAACCGGCCCAATCCGAATCCATGTACCCGGCAAGAGAGAAATTAGTGCCCTTTGGGTACCACAAACCAAACCTTGGGGTATCAACCAAATATCGAAAGATTCTAGTGACCGCCACCATGTGGCTTTCTTTAGGAGCAGCTTGATACCTTGCACACACCCCTACACTCAACACAATATCGGGTCTAGATGCACAAAGATAAAGCAAAGAACCAATCATAGAGCGATAAAGTTTTTGGCAAATTATGACCCACAAGTATAGGGGGTGTATCGTAGTACTTTCGATAAATAAGAGTGTCGAACCCAACGAGGAGCAGAAGGTGTTGACAAGCGGTTTTGATGAAGGATTCACTGTAAATGCTCACAGACAAGTTTTTAGGAGTTTTTGATATGACAGATAAATAAAGTACAAGTAAATAAAATGCAGTAGTAATAGTTGCAGCGAGTGGCCCAATCCTTTCTACAGCAAAGGACAAGCCGGTTGTTGTACTTATAATGACCAAACGTTCTTGAGGACACACGGGAATATTGTCAAGTGCTTTCGCTTCATATAGTTGATTAATCTTCATTGTTTTGATAAGTGTTGTGTGGGTGAACCTATGCTAATGCACCGCCCTTCCTAGGACTAATACATACTTGTGATTATACCCCTTGCAAGCATCCGCAAATACAAGAAAGTAATTAAGATAAACTAACCACAGCCTTAAACTTTGAGATCCTGCTATCCCTCATGCATCGATATACCAACGGGTGTTCAGGTTTCTGTCACTCCGGCAACCCCACAATTGGCAAACGAATACACAATGCATTCCCCTAGGCCCATAAAGGTGAAGTATCATGTAGTCGACGTTCACATGACACCACTAGAAGAATAACACCACAACTTAAGCATCAAACCATTAAATATTACTCAACATAGTTCACTACTAACATCAAGACTTCTCCCATGTCCTCAAGAACTAAACGAACTACTCACAAGACATCATACGGAACATGATCAGAGGTGATATGATGATGAATAACAATCTGAACATAAACCTTAGTCCAATGGTTTCACCCAATAGCATCAATAACAAGAGTAATCAACACCGGGAGAGTTTCCCCTATGAAATAGACAAGATTCAGCCCTAGATGTTACAACGGAGACGGGGTGCAGCGGCGGTGATGATGGTGTTGGCGGTGGAGATGATGATGATGATGATCCCGATGAAGTCCAGCTCGATGACGGTGATGATGGCGACGATTTCCCCCTCCGGGAGGGAATTTCCCCCGGCAGATTTCTTCCTGCAGGGGAGCTTTTCGCTCTCTGGTGTTTTCCGCCTCGTGGAGGCGGCGGAATATTTCGATGGCCGTCCTCTGTGTGTTAGGGTTCGAGGGGGTCAAGTACGCGAAGGGGGACGGCTGAGGTGGGCCAGGGCCCCCAAACCACCTGTCGGCGCGGCAGGGGGCCCACCGCGCCAAGGGTGAGGAGGGCCCACCATGGCCCATCTCAGCTCCCCTTTTGGCCTCCTCCATCTTCTGGTAAAATAGGAACTTCCATATGTCTCCTTCGATTTATTGATCTTCAGAAATAGTGCATCTCGACGGTGCTTTTTCCAGCAGAATCCTGACTCCGGTGTCCAATTCTCCATTATTCATCAAACATGCAAAATAGGTAAAATAACATAAGTAACACTTCTAAATATGAAATATATCGATGAATAGCAGTAAATTATGATATAAAATAGTGATGCAAAATGGACGTATCAACCCCCCAAGCTTAGACCTCGCTTGTCCCCAAGCGAAAACTGAGCTCAGTAAACATGACCACAAGTTTATGGAGCAAAGTGTCGATAAATAAAATACGGACAAGAAGCATCACATTCATTGATACACAAGTCATTCTAGACAGCAACTTCCCTTCATATAATCTAACTTGAAATAAGTAAAGGGAACCACGATGAAGTGCATAAAGAGAACCATGATTGGTGAAGGCAAACTTAAACTCTTGGTCAGAGAACAATTAACAGATCATACTTATCTTTCGAGAAGAGTCTTTATATCAGAGCTTATATAGCAGAACTTACATGCCTTAATCATAACAGTCTCCTTACAGTCATTGATAACTTTCAAAGTTATATTCATTCGGATAAAAGCTATTGTGCGAAACAAGGAAATGAGAGATATGATTAGAAGTATCAACACATATAACTAATTGGATCTCAACAACTCAAATGCTTGCTTGAGATAGAGAGGAATGGGTTTACTGACTCAACAATAATGTAAAAGATAGGCCCTTCGCAGAGGGAAGCAGGGATTAAATCATGTGCTAGAGCTTTTAAGTTTTGCAAAGCATATAGAGAGTATGAAAATAGTTGTTTGAGCTATGTATGTCGTTGTCAACGAATCGTAGTAAAGTGAACACTAACCCCTTGTCAACCAGACTTTCAAGAGCGGCTCCCATGAAGGACGTTATCTCTACCAGCAAGGTAGATCATCCCTCTTCTCTTTTGTTTACACATGTATTTTAGTTTCTTTATAGTTGACACTCCTCCCAACCTTTTGCTTACACAAGCCATGGCTAACCGAATCCTCGGGTGCCTTCCAACATTCACATACCATGGAGGAGTGTCTATTTGCAAATTAAGTTGCTTACTGATAAATCAGGGCAAAACATGTGAAGAGAATTATTAATGAAAGTTGTAGTTAATTGGGACTGGGCACCCCATTTGCCAGCTCTTTTTGCAAATTGTTGGATAAGCGGTGTATATGCCACTAGTCCATTGGTGAAAGTCTGTTTGACAAAAGTGCTAGAGAAACTCTACAGAACCCTCATGAGCTAATAAACAGTGACACAAAACTAGGAGTAATAAGTTTTGAATAATTTAAAGGTAGCACATGAAGTATTTACTTGGAATGGCGCAAAATACCATATAGTAGGAAGTTATGGTGGACTCGAATGGCAATGGTTTGGCTCAAGGTTTGGATGTATGAGAAGCATTCCCTCTCGATACAGGTCTTTGGCTAGCAAGGTTATGTAGCAAGCATAAGAGTTGAGGGATACAAACAATTATACAAGTGATAAGAATAATCATGCAATCTTCCTTAGAAGCACAAATAGTTTAACTTAAGAATACTAAGCTTATGAGCTACAAAGAAAGAAAGATCATGGAATAATATATTTGCATGCACTCCCTCTCTCTCTACTTAAGTCTCAAAGTATTGTCTACTACTGACCAATGCTAAGTTTGCCAAAACCAAAAAGATTAACTTGGTGCTCTAAAAAGTGATCCCTATACTAACAACAAGGTTATCAATATGAAAGAGAATTGCAAGCTAAAATAAAGTATGCAGAAAGTAAATGATAAAACTTCTCATTAATATTTCATAACGGCAACTCACACCAAGGGATACATAGATAACCAACTAAAAGAGAGATACTTCCACATTGCAAACCATCATATAAGATAACTTCCCTACTCACGATATGACTTTATGGAAAAGTAAAAGGTAAAGATAATGATGTGATACCGCGGCACTCCCCCAAGCTTGGAACAAACCAAGGGGATGCCAATACTATGATGAATTACTCCTTCGGTGGTGGTGGTGAATTGTCCTCATCATCAGACTTCCAGGGAAGGGGTTTCCCATCAACAAAGGACGACTTGGATTCGATTATCCTGAAACTAGCGCAGCGCTTATGTTTTTAAACCGAGTTTCATACTCACAGTTTTGATTCTGGACATCATAGAGTTGCGCCTGCAGTTTGTTGGTGGTGTTGATGAGGTGAAATATGTCTTCCCAGAGTTGTGCAGTCTCCTTCTTATGTTCAGCGACCAGCGCGGACACCATTGAGTGGAAGACTCCCACTTCACGTTCCGCCAGCTTTTTGTATGTGAAGACCTCTTGCTCCAGCTTCTCCATCCTGGCTTCCAGGCTCCCTTCTCCTTTGGGTCCTCGCACGTCTTCCGTCTGCAGCTTTCCATCAACCATCTGCGACTCCTTGGGATGCATCTTCAGCTCATCCATGTATGGGGTGACGACGTTCACAAAGAAACTGTCCTTTGGAGGCTTCGATGAAGACATGGCAGCTCTAGATCTGAAAACAATATCTGGACAGAAACAGCTCGAAACGAAACACGATGAAAAGGCGAGATACGAACCTCGGGGGTTCGGGTGAGTTATATAGCAAAAAGTTTTACAACATAAGGAAGGTACAGGAGGAAACCTGATCGGAGACGAGCTCCGGGGTGCTCAAACCACCAGGCGGCGCGGCTGGGGGGCCCACCGCGCCGACCTATGGTTTGGGCACCACGGGTGCCGTCTCCCATCCGGTTCGGTCTCTTATTTTTCCATATTTAATAAAAACGACGAAAATATCTTCTAGAAAGTTATTCGCGAAACTTTTCTTACCGAAACTGTTACCTATTCGAATCGAATTCTGCAGTCCCAGAAAAATGTTCTTCAATGAAAGTTTCCGGAGTCACCACTTTAATTGTATCAACCTCTTCATTAATAGAATCTCCAGAAATATAATGCTTGAGTCTTTGACCATTTACCACTTGTGTAGAGTTATCTTTCAATGAAGCAATTTTTATTGCACCTGAACGATACACCTCCACAATAACAAATGGTCCTTCCCATTTTGAGAGTAACTTTCCTGCAAAAAATCTGAGACGAGACCTATACAATAGAACTTTCTCACCAACATTAAATTCTCTTTTAAGAATTCTCCTATCATGCCATCTCTTAACTTTTTCTTTAAAGAGTCTAGCATTTTCATAAGCCTCACTTCTCCATTCATCTAAAGAACTTAAATGCAACAACCTTTTCTCACCGGCAAGTTTAAAATCTCTATTAAGTTCTCTCACTGCCCAATAAGCTTTGTGTTCTAATTCTAAAGGCAAGTGACAAGCTTTACCATAAACCATTTTATAAGGAGACATGCCCATGGGGTTCTTATAAGCAGTTCTATAAGCCCATAAAGCATCATTTAACTTACTAGCCCAATTTTTTCTAGATTTATTAACAGTCTTTTGCAAGATAGATTTAATCTCCCTATTTGACAATTCTACTTGTCCACTAGTTTGAGGATGATAGGCTGAAGCAATTCTATGATTAACACCATATTTAGCAAGAGTCTTTCTAAAACCACCATGGATAAAATGAGAACCTCCATCAGTCATAAGATATCTAGGTACACCAAACCTAGGAAAAATGACATCTTGAAGCATTTTTAAAGAGGTCTCACCATCAGCACTTTTAGTAGGTATAGCTTCTACCCATTTAGTGACATAATCAACAGCAACAAGTATATGAGTATTACCTTGTGAAGAAGGAAAAGGACCCATGAAGTCGAATCCCCAACAATCAAATGGTTCAATAACAAGAGAATAACTCATAGGCATTTCATTGCGTCTAGAGATATTACCAACCCTTTGACATTCATCACAAGATAAAATAAACTTTCTTGCATCCTTAAAGAGGGTAGGCCAATAAAAACCTGATTGTAGAACTTTCTGCGCAGTTCTATCTCCAGCGTGATGCCCTCCATAAGCACTTCCATGGCATTTCCTCAGTATTTCCTGTTGTTCATATTCAGGAACACATCTTCGCATAATACCATCGACTCCTTTATATAAGTGTGGGTCATCCCAAAAGTAATGCCGCAAGTCATAAAAGAATTTCCTTCTTTGCTGAGCTGAAAAGGTTGGAGGCAAGTACTTGGAAACAATAAAGTTAGCATAATCAGCATACCAAGGACTATCTCGCGAACTTACACTTATTGCAGCCAATTGTTCATTTGGAAAGCTATCATTAACAGGAATAGGATCATAAGGAATGCTTTCCAATCTAGACAAATTATCAGCAACAGGATTTTCAGCACCTTTTCTATCTATGATATGCAAATCAAATTCTTGCAAAAGAAGTACCCATCTAATAAGCCTTGGCTTAGTGATACGTCTCCAACGTATCCATAATTTCTGCTGTTCCATGCTTATATTATACCATTTGCTACATGTTTTATATACACTTCGTATCACTTTTATGCATTTTCTGGGACTAACCTATTAACAAGATGCCACAGTGCCAGTTCCCTGTTTTCTGCTGTTTTTGGTTTCAGAAAGTTACTTCTGGAAATATTCTCGGAATTGCACGAAACAGAAGGCCAGGTCCCTATTTTTCCAGCACGTACACGGAGTCCGAAGGAGAGACGAAGATGAGCCACGAGGTGGCCAAACCACATGGTGGCGCGGCTGGGCCCACAGCCGCGCCTGGGTGTGGTTTGGGCCCCTCGGGGGTCCGCCGACATCGCCCCTTCGCCTATTTATTCCCCGAGACGCGAAAACCCTAAAACACCGAGCCATTCATCCAGAACATATTCGCTGCCGCCGCCGTCGTCAACCCTAACTCGGGGGGTTTCTGAAGCTCTTCCCGGCACCCTGCCGGAGAGGGGAATCATCACCGGAGGGCTCTACATCGCCATGCCCGTCTCCGGAGTGATGCGTGAGTAGTTCATCCTTGGACTATGGGTCCATAGCAGTAGCTAGATGGTTGTCTTCTCCACTTGTGCCATCATGTTTAGATCTTGTGAGCTGCCTATCATGATCAAGATCATCTTATTGTAATGCTACATGTTGTGTTTGCTGGGATCTGACTTATATTGATACCTATGTGGAGCTGAATATTATATTATCATGTCTATGTCATTTGTGATCTTGCATGCTCTCCGTTACTTGTTGAAGCCTTGGCCACGTGAATACTTGTAACTCCAAGAGGGGGTATTTATGCATGATAGTTGGGTTCAACCTCTATTTAACCTGGGATAGTAACAGCAAGTTCTAAGGTTGTAGATGTGTTGTTGCCACTAGGGGTAAAACAGCAATGCTTTATTCAAGGATGAATGTATTGTTTACATTACGCACATTACTTAATGCAATTGTCTGTTGCTTGCAACTTAATACTGGAAGGGGTACAGATGTTAACCAGAAAGTGGACTATTTAGGCATAGATGCATGCTGGATAGCGGTCTATGTACTTTGTCGTAATGCCCAAATGAATCTCATAGTAGACACCACAGCTCACACATGCATGTTATATGCACTTATCAATTGTCAATTGCCCAGCTGTAATTTGTTTACCCAGCATGTTAGTTATCTTATTGGAGAGACACCACTAGTGAACTGTGGACCCGGTCCATTCTTTTACATCTGAAATACAATCTACTGCAATCATTGTTCTCTACTGTTTTATGCAAACAAACATCATTTTCCATTCGATACGTTTAACCCTTTGTTTTCAGCAAGCCGGTGAGATTGACAACCTCACTGTTAAGTTGGGGCAAAGTAGTTTGATTGTGTTGTGCAGGTTCCACGTTGGCACCGGAATCCCTGGTGTTGCGCCGCACTACACTCCTCCACCAACACCTTCGAAGCAAACCTCGTTTTCCTACTGGTCCGATTAAACCTTGGTTTCATACTGAGGGAAAACTTACTGCTGCACTCATCATACCTTCCTCTTGGGGTTCCCAACTGACGTGTGACGTACAAGCATTGTTTCTGGCACTATTAACCTAGAGCCACCACTTAGCATCTTTCTTTTCCATAAGGTATCTAATTGCAGCATGATCAGTATGAATAGTAACTTTCGAATCAACTATGTAGGGTCGAAATTTGTCACAAGCAAAAACTACAGCTAGAAATTCTTTTTCAGTAGTGGCATAATTCTTTTGAGCAGAATCAAGAGTTTTACTAGCATAATGAATAACATTTAACTTTTTATCTACTCGCTGCCCAAGAACAGCGCCTACAGCATAATCACTAGCATCACACATAATTTCAAAAGGTAAATTCCAATCAGGTGGTTCAACTACAGGAGCGGTGATTAAAGCCTTTTTCAAAGTTTCAAAAGCTTCCTTACAATCATCATCAAAAACAAAGGGTACATCTTTTTGAAGAAGATTAGTAAGAGGCTTGGAAATTTTAGAGAAATCTTTAATAAACCTCCTATAAAAACCAGCATGACCAAGAATACTACGAATACCTTTAACATCTTTGGGACAAGGCATCTTTTCAATTGCCTCCACTTTAGCTCGATCAACTTCAATACCTCTTTCAGAAATTTTATGTCCAAGAACAATTCCTTCATTAACCATAAAGTGGCATTTCTCCCAATTAAGAACAAGGCTAGTTTCTTCACATCTCTGCAAAACTTTGTCAAGGTTGTGACAATTATCAAAGGAAGTTCCATAGACGGAGAAATCGTCCATGAAGACTTCCACAATTTCCTCACAAAAGCCATGAAAAATAGCAGACATGCATCTTTGAAAAGTAGCAGGAGCATTACATAAACCAAAAGGCATACGTCTATAAGCATAAGTTCCATAAGGACAAGTAAAAGTAGTTTTCTCTTGATCTTGCGCTCTCACAGCAATTTGAGAAAACCCAGAATACCCATCAAGGAAACAAAAGTGAGTTTTCTTGGACAACCTCTCAAGCATTTGATCAATAAAAGGCAAAGGATAATGATCTTTCTTAGTTACTTTGTTAACCTTTCTAAAATCAATGCACATCCTATAACCAACTACTACTCTTTGAGGAATTAGTTCATCATTTTCATTAGGAACAACGGTAATTCCTCCTTTCTTAGGAACACAATGCACAGGACTTACCCATCTACTATCAGCAATAGGATAAATAATACCAGCTTCAAGAAGTTTTAATACCTCATTTCTTACCACTTCTTTCATCTTGGGTATTAAACGACGCTGATGCTCAACAACAGGCTTTGCATCAGGTTCCATGTTGATGGCGTGCTGACATATAGTAGGAGAAATTCCCTTCAGGTCATCAAGAGTATATCCCATAGCTCCGCGGTGTTTCCTCAACACTCCCAATAACCTTTCCTCCTCTGTACCTGAAAGTTTAGAGCTGATAATAACAGGATATATTTTCTTATCATCAATATAAGCATATTTAAGATTATCAGGCAGAGGTTTCAAATCAAAAACAGGATCCTCCTTGGGTGGCATTGTGGTACCCAAATCTTCCACAGGTAAATTGTGTTTGAGCATAGGTTGACGAAGGAATACTTCATCAAGCTCATTCCTTTCTTCCCTGAAGTTCTCACTTTCATGATTCTCCATATGTTGCTGCAAAGCATTGTTAGGAGCAAGAACAATAGATGCAAGTTGAGCAATTTCAAAATCCTCACTAGGCAATTCAGTTTCATAAGGTGCTTTAGCAAATTTAGAGAAATTGAATTCATAAGATTCACCAGCAAATTTAGTAAAGATTTTCTCTTTCTTACAATCTATAACAGCACCACAAGTATTCAGAAAAGGTCTACCAAAAATAATAGGACAACTATCATTGGCAGCCGACCCAAGTACAAGAAAATCAGCAGGGTATTTAGTCTTACCACAAAGGACTTCGACATCTCTAATGATACCAATTGGAGAGATAGTTTCCCTATTAGCAAGCTGAATAACCACATCAATCTCTTCAAGTTTACAAGGAGCAATTTCGTGCATAATTTCCCTGTAAAGCTCATAAGGAATAGCACTAGAACTTGCACCAATATCACATAAACCATAATAGCAATGATCACCTATCCCAACAGAAAGCACAGGAACACTAGACTTCCTAGAACTTTTAGGATGTGAGACAATATTAGAAGCATCCTCACAAAAGATAATGTGTCTATCTTCTAAATTTTCAGTGACAAGATCTTTAACCAATGCTACAACAGGTTCAACAGTTATTTGCTCATCAGGTTTGGTAGTTTTCTTATTACTTTTACTAACAACACCAGTTATGATAGTATGTTCCTTAATCTTATTAGGAAAAGGAACTTTTTCAATATAAGGTTCTGGAATAATGCGATCAGCAACATTAACCTCAACACCTTTAGATATATGAGAAACAGATTCATCTTTATATGGTTCATGATAATTTTTAAAACCCTCCTTCGGCAAACCGAAATAGGAAGCAAAGGCTTTATAAAAGTTTGCAACAATTTGAGAGTCAAGACCATAAGTAGTGCTAATTTTGCGATAATCATCAGTATCCATAAAATTTTTAACACACTCAAAGTCATAGTTTATACCTGACTCCCTACCTTTGTCATTCTCCCATCCTTCAGTGTTCTCCTGAATCCGATCAAGAAGGTCCCACTTAAACTCTTCTTTATTACGAGTGAACGATCCAGCACAAGTGGTATCCAATAGAGTTTTATCTTGAAAGGAGAGTCTTGCATAAAAGTTATCAATAACAATATTACCAGGAAGCTCATGAATGGGACATTTGAGCATTAATGCCTTCAATCTCCCCCACGCTTGAGCGATACTCTCTCCATCATAGGGCCAGAAGTTATATATAGGTTCCGATCCTTATGAATCTCACTTGGAGGATAGAATTTGGAGTAAAAGAGAGGTACAATTTCCTCCCATCCAAGAGAATACCCATTCTTCAGCAGTTTATACCAATGTGCAGCTTTACCAGACAGTGATAGAGAGAATAATTTCTTCTTAACTTCTCCCATCGAGATACCTGCACACTTAAATAACTCGCACAATTCATGCAGAAATAACAAATGATCTCCAGGATGGACAGTTCCATCTCCTGCATAGCGGTTATTTGTGACACGTTCAACAATTTTCATAGGAATTTTGAACGGTATTACCTGCTCATCTGGCGCCTCCTCTACTACCTTAGCAGTGGTAGTTGTTTTCCCAAATAGGAATTCAAGAGAAGACCCCTCCATAATGAGATATAGCAGCAGGCAAAAATAAAAACAGCACGTACAATAAATGTTTCCCTTACCAATTCCACTTACCAATAGCGCTACACTCCCCGGCAACGGCGCCAGAAAATAGTCTTGATGACCCACAAGTATAGGGGGTGTATCGTAGTACTTTCGATAAATAAGAGTGTCGAACCCAACGAGGAGCAGAAGGTGTTGACAAGCGGTTTTGATGAAGGATTCACTGTAAATGCTCACAGACAAGTTTTTAGGAGTTTTTGATATGACAGATAAATAAAGTACAAGTAAATAAAATGCAGTAGTAATAGTTGCAGCGAGTGGCCCAATCCTTTCTACAGCAAAGGACAAGCCGGTTGTTGTACTTATAATGACCAAACGTTCTTGAGGACACACGGGAATATTGTCAAGTGCTTTCGCTTCATATAGTTGATTAATCTTCATTGTTTTGATAAGTGTTGTGTGGGTGAACCTATGCTAATGCACCGCCCTTCCTAGGACTAATACATACTTGTGATTATACCCCTTGCAAGCATCCGCAAATACAAGAAAGTAATTAAGATAAACTAACCACAGCCTTAAACTTTGAGATCCTGCTATCCCTCATGCATCGATATACCAACGGGTGTTCAGGTTTCTGTCACTCCGGCAACCCCACAATTGGCAAACGAATACACAATGCATTCCCCTAGGCCCATAAAGGTGAAGTATCATGTAGTCGACGTTCACATGACACCACTAGAAGAATAACACCACAACTTAAGCATCAAACCATTAAATATTACTCAACATAGTTCACTACTAACATCAAGACTTCTCCCATGTCCTCAAGAACTAAACGAACTACTCACAAGACATCATACGGAACATGATCAGAGGTGATATGATGATGAATAACAATCTGAACATAAACCTTAGTCCAATGGTTTCACCCAATAGCATCAATAACAAGAGTAATCAACACCGGGAGAGTTTCCCCTATGAAATAGACAAGATTCAGCCCTAGATGTTACAACGGAGACGGGTGCAGCGGCGGTGATGATGGTGTTGGCGGTGGAGATGATGATGATGATGATCCCGATGAAGTCCAGCTCGATGACGGTGATGATGGCGACGATTTCCCCCTCCGGGAGGGAATTTCCCCCGGCAGATTTCTTCCTGCAGGGGAGCTTTTCGCTCTCTGGTGTTTTCCGCCTCGTGGAGGCGGCGGAATATTTCGATGGCCGTCCTCTGTGTGTTAGGGTTTCGAGGGGGTCAAGTACGCGAAGGGGGACGGCTGAGGTGGGCCAGGGCCCCCAAACCACCTGTCGGCGCGGCAGGGGGCCCACCGCGCCAAGGGGTGAGGAGGGCCCACCATGGCCCATCTCAGCTCCCCCTTTTGGCCTCCTCCATCTTCTGGTAAAATAGGAACTTCCATATGTCTCCTTCGATTTATTGATCTTCAGAAATAGTGCATCTCGACGGTGCTTTTTCCAGCAGAATCCTGACTCCGGTGTCCAATTCTCCATTATTCATCAAACATGCAAAATAGGTAAAATAACATAAGTAACACTTCTAAATATGAAATATATCGATGAATAGCAGTAAATTATGATATAAAATAGTGATGCAAAATGGACGTATCAACCCCCCCAAGCTTAGACCTCGCTTGTCCCCAAGCGAAAACTGAGCTCAGTAAACATGACCACAAGTTTATGGAGCAAAGTGTCGATAAATAAAATACGGACAAGAAGCATCACATTCATTGATACACAAGTCATTCTAGACAGCAACTTCCCTCCATATAATCTAACTTGAAATAAGTAAAGGGAACCACGATGAAGTGCATAAAGAGAGCCATGATTGGTGAAGGCAAACTTAAACTCTTGGTCAGAGAACAATTAACAGATCATACTTATCTTTCGAGAAGAGTCTTTATATCAGAGCTTATATAGCAGAACTTACATGCCTTAATCATAACAGTCTCCTTACAGTCATTGATAACCTTCAAAGTTATATTCATTCGGATAAAAGCTGTTGTGCGAAACAAGGAAATGAGAGATATGATTAGAAGTATCAACACATATAACTAATTGGATCTCAACAACTCAAATGCTTGCTGGAGATAGAGAGGAATGGGTTTACTGACTCAACAATAATGTAAAAGATAGGGCCTTCGCAGAGGGAAGCAGGGATTAAATCATGTGCTAGAGCTTTTAAGTTTTGCAAAGCATATAGAGAGTATGAAAATAGTTGTTTGAGCTATGTATGTAGTTGTCAACGAATCGTAGTAAAGTGAACACTAACCCCTTGTCAACCAGACTTTCAAGAGCGGCTCCCATGAAGGACGTTACCTCTACCAGCAAGGTAGATCATCTCTCTTCTCTTTTGTTTACACATGTATTTTAGTTTCTTTATAGTTGACACTCCTCCCAACCTTTTGCTTACACAAGCCATGGCTAACCGAATAGGTAAAATAACATAAGTAACACTTCTAAATATGAAATATATCGATGAATAGCAGTAAATTATGATATAAAATAGTGATGCAAAATGGACGTATCAGCAAACATCGATACCGTTGGGGTTAAGTTCAAGATGGCATTTGGTGTCCATGGGAAACCGCTTGCCCTTAGCATTGTGCATTTTGAACCTCTTGAGCATGTCTTGGGTATATTTGGTTTGAGAGATGAAAGTCCCTTCATTCAATTGCTTGATCTCAAAACCGAGAAAGAACTTCAACTCGCCCATCATAGACATCTCGAACCTATCGGTCATAAGCTTTGAAAATTCATCATTGAAAGCTTTGTTAGATGAGCCAAAATAATATCATCAACATAAAGTTGGCATATGAAAAGCTCCCCTTTAACCCTCTTGGTAAAAGAGTGGGATCGATTTGCCCCAATTCAAATCCACGGTCTAGCAATAGCTCTCTTAGGTGCTCATACCAAGCACGAGGTGCTTGTTTGAGACCATAGAGCGCCTTATCAAGCTTGTAGACATGGTTAGGGAATTTAGGGTCCTCGAAACCCGGTGGTTGCTTAACATATACCAACTCCTTTAAAGGACCATTAAGAAAGCACTTTTCACATCCATTTGTTGCAATTTAAAGTTATGATGTGATGCATATGCAAGAAGGATACGGATGGACTCAAGGCGAGCCACGGGTGCATAAGTCTCTCCAAAATCAATGCCTTCAACTTGAGAGTACCCTTGTGCAACCAATCTTGCCTTGTTCCTCACAACCATTCCATGCTCATCTTGCTTGTTCTTGAAATCCACTTTGTGCCTATAACATTGCGGCAATCTTTTGGCTTCTCAACTAGATTCCACACTTTGTTGCGCTTGAAGTTATTGAGTTCATCATGCATAGCTTCTAACCAATCCGGATCTTCAAGAGCTTCAAACACTTTCTTTGGTTCCACCATGGAAATATGAGCTTGATGTTCACTAAAGTTTGCCAATTGCCTTCTTGTGGTAACACCCTTCTTGTGGTCACCAAGGATGTTTTCTAGATGGTGACTCTTTTTTCAAAGTCTTTTACAATTCTTGCTTTACGACGGGCTTCGATATCTCATTGCATCTTGGAGGTATCTCTTGATCATCTTGATCATTTGAGTCCCCGTCTTGACCGGAATGTTGACCTTGATCATCTTGAAGCACATCTTCAACAAATGAAGGAGAGGGTTGATCTTGGTCATGACCTTGGCTAGCATCAACAATAGGAGAACTTGGTTCTTGCATAGCAACTTGGTCAACATGAGGAGGGTCTTGAACTTGTTCTTGGGGGTGCATCATTTGCTTCCATGATAGGCGCCGTTTCAACTTGTGATGAAGAGGCCTCCACTTGAATGGAGCTTGGACTTGCTTGAGGAGACTCGTAATGAATCTCAACGGGCGATGGAAACCAATGCCCATTCTTCTTATAGCATCTTGAGGCTCTTCATTATCTACATCACAAACATGAAATTGCGCCACTTGGGAGCCGTCATTCTCATCGAACCTCACATCACAAGATTCTATGACTTTCCCAACGGTTTGTCATAGACTCTATAGGTGTGAGATTCGGCACCGTACCCAACAAAAACACCCTCTAAAGCTTTAGATTCAAATTTAGACAAACGAACACTTTTGTTCTTATAGAAACACTTACAACCAAATACTCGGTAGTAGGAGACATTGGGCTTGTTGCCGGTGAGCATCTCATAAGATGTAAACTTCTTGCCAACACGAAAGAATAGCCGGTTAGATGAGTGACACGCCGTGGAGATAGCCTCGGCCCATAAGAATAGCGGAGACTTAAACTCCGCCAACATAGACCTTGCCATATCCATGAGAGTCCGGTTCTTCCTTTCGGCTACACCATTTTGTTGAGGGGTATATGCAGCGGAATATTGATGACGAATCCCCTCTTCACTAAGAAACTCATTTAAGGTGTAGTTCTTGAACTCGGAGCCATTATCACTCCTAATGACCAAATAGGGACATTGTATTGGCGTTGAACTATTGGAAAAGTCGATGACGGCTTGTTGGGTCTCATCCTTCGTCTTGAAGAAATAAACCCAAGTAAATCTTGAATAGTCATCAACAATCACCAAACAATATTTCTTCCCACCAAGACTGGTTGAGGCACGGCACCAAAGAGATCAACATGAAGAAGTTCCAATATCCTCTTTGATGAAATGATGGTCTTGCTTGGATGGGGAGAATCATGCATCTTTCCTTCAACACAAGCCCTACAAAGACGATCTCTAGAAAAAGAAACATTGTCTTTTAGTCCAAGAATGTGGCCACCCTTGTGAAGACTTTGCAAAGTTCTCATGTTGACATGGGACAAGCGGCGATGCCACAACCATCCCACGTCGGCCTTTCCGAATAGGCATATTGCTTGAGTGTTGGTAGACCCCGAAAAGTCCACCACGAACAACTCATTTTCAACATACCCAACGAACATGACCTTTAGAGTCTTGCTCCTCAAGAGTACCACCATATCAATAGTAAAATGGACATCAAAATTCATCTTATTAAGTGCACGAACGGACATAAGATTGTAACCGAGGGACTCGACAAGCATGACATTTACAAGGGTGATATCCTTTGCAACTACCACCTTGCCGAGACCCGTTACCTCCGCTTTTGATTTATCACCATAGGAGACGGATGCTTGATTTATATTTGGTCCCAACTCCGTCATGATCTCTTTGCTTCCGGTCATATGACTAGTGCATCCACTATCAACCACCCATTTAGACCCACCGGAAGCATAGTCCTACAAGAAATCATTGCTTGGTTTTAGGTACCCATTTCTCAATGGGTCCTCTTTTGTTAGCAACAAGGGTCTTAGGAACCCAAATAGAGTAAGCAATGTAACCATCATAAGGACCAACATATTTTGCATAAACATCCCCATAGTAATCAACATAAAGAAAGTAGTTGGGATTGTTATGCCCCGCAAAGTCACTACGAGTGGTCTTGCCCCTAGTGGCATTACCACCGCAATGGGAGTCTTGGCTTGTGCGGGCTTGGCATTGGTGTTGCTCTTCTTCTTCTTTGCCTTGGCCACATAACCGAGGCCCTCCTTCCCTTTGTGTGGCTTTTGCTCAAAAATTTGAGCAACACCTTTTCTTTACCTTTAGGAATAGAGGTCTTGGCACTAGTGGCCTTGGCAAGCTCAACCTTCAACCTAGCATTTTCCTCAATAACATTTGCATGATCACAAGAGGGAGTAGAGGTGCTAGGTGAGTTAGATTTGGAAAGTTGAGTTTGAAGTTGCTCATGAGACTTGACTAGAAGAGAGTGGGTACTTTCCAAGGCCTTGTGAGCCTTGTTAAGTTTCTCCACATCCTCAAGGAGTCTAGCATTAGCAACCACAAACTCGGCTTTCTCCTTTTTAACACTTTATATTTAGCAAAGACATGATCTCTATCCTTAATGATTTTAGCAATTATTTCATCATTTTTATCATCAAGAGACTCAATTCTTTCCTCAAGAGAGGTTCTATATTCACTTCTTCTTCAAGAGAAGCATTCAAGGATTCTATGGAAGCATTCAAGGATGCTATGGTGAGAGAATCCTCTCTCTCAATTTTTCCCTTGTCATCAAGGATTTCTTCGGCCGCATCAAGTTGTCTCAAGAGAGACTCAACATAAGCCTTAGCTTCACCTTGCAAGTTAGCCATAATAGTATCGGAAGCAACAAGTTCTTTCTTAATCACAAGACTAGTTTTATCATCTATTTCATGCATAGTCTTGGGAGTAGAAGATGATACCTCGGTGACGGAAGCCATGAGGCAACGAGCGGTGTTGATGGAGAGGTTCTCATTGGGGGATTCGAAGAGAGAAGGAGGTGGAGTTGATACAATGGCCAAAGCGGCCACCTCACGAGTGGGTTCTTCTTCTTCTTCGGAATCCTCGGAAGGATACTCTTCTTGAGTCAACAACACAATTCTTGGTGCTTTCTTGAAGAATGGCTTCCTCTTGACAAAAGGCTTCTTTTGTATCATTTTGATTCGCCCTTGAGGACAAGCCTTCCACCGTTTTGCTCTCTATTCTCATAAGGACAATCCTTGATGAAGTGATGCTTGTTATGACAATTGTAGCAAGTCTTTATCCTATTAGCAAACTCCTTCTTCCCGCTTGGATTGTTTGCATGATCAACTTGAGCCTTTGCCTTGGCCGGGTCACGCCAAAAGTCCTTGTTGCAAGAGCTATGTGACCATGGAGGGCTTGTTCAAGATCATCGGGAGGAAGGTTGTTCGGGCATGCTTCAACTTCATCATGTTCATCAAGGCACACAACCTTGGCCTTCAAAGCAAGAGAGGGACCTTGCTTCATTCCCATGGCCCTAGCACGGTTGTCTAGAGCATTCTTGGTGGCAACCTTGGAGGCTTGTATCTCTTGCATAACTTCATTGGATGTCATCTCAAGGTAGTTGAATTTTCCTTGAATGGCCTTCAAGTCAACGGGCTCGAAGGGCATGAGAGCATTCACATACTTCCTCTTGATCCAAGCATCATCCACATAGGTTGCCCCAACATTGAAAAGGCTTGGGCAAGAATCTTGAGTCTTGCATACATCTCTTCATGAGTTTCACTATCAAGCATGTAGAAGCCTTCGACTTCATTGTTCAAAGCATCAAATCTATTCCTCTTCATGCTTTCATTTCCAAGAAATGCCACCTCAAGGCACTCCCAAGCTTCTTTGGCGGTGGAGACTTTTGAATGTGATGAAGACCACTTTCTCCAACGGCAAGTTCAATCATGTGGAGAGCGGAAGCATTGAGTTGTTTCTCGGCAACCTCTCTTCTTGTCAAGTTGTTAGGATTCACGGCCTTGTATCCCTCTTGAATGATCCTCCAAAGCTCGATAGAGGAACTGTTGATATGAGATTTCATTAAGTGTTGCCAAGTAGCAAAAGCCGATGCATTAAGTTTAGGAGGTGGACCCAAAGGGTTTATGCGAGTATGATGGATAGGTGGGTCGGGAGAGTACAAAGGGAACCCCATGGTACTCCGGCTTCCCACCTTCGGGAGTGGTGGTAGATGTGGAAGATTTCTTAGGTCGGTTTTTTATCTTCAACCCCTTTCTTTTCCCTTTTCCCTCCTCGGTTTCACCGTCATGGAGGTAGCGGAGTCATCTAGTGGGGTGGTCTCCTTAGGAACCTTGCCACTTGCGAGTTGTGTGATCAACTCACGCATCTCGGCAAATTTGGTATCCATGGACGATATCAAAGATGTCTCCATCGATTTGAGATCGGCCATGGATGCCGTAGTGGCTTGGTCTCCAAGGGATCACCATCACTTCGTGTCATACTTCTCTTAGGCGGTTAAGCCCAACAAGAGAGCCGAGGCTCTGATACCAATTGAAAGGATCGTATGACACCTAGAGGGGGGGGGTGAATAGGTGCTACTTCAATTTTAGTACTTTTTCAAATTAGGCTTGACACAAAAGGTAAATTCTCTAGATATGCAACTAAGGTGAATTTACCTATATGACAAGCTAGCAACTAAACAAGATACACGAAGTAAGACATAAACAAGGATAGAAGTAACCGAAGTGAAAGCACGCGGAGACACGGATGTAATCCCGAGTTCCTCCTTTTTAGGGGAGTATCTCGTTGGAGAGGTGTGAGCTACCACAAAGGTCAAAACTCAACCGCCACAAAGGCGGATGCACCTTCTTCTCCGATGAACCGCACCACAAAGGTTTGGTTCACCTTCCACTATCGGAATCCTTCAAGGCGGAATCCGGAGCCCTTACAACAACGATCCGGGGCACAACCCACAAAGGATTGGGGGCTCCCGAACAGCTACAAATCTGTCACAAAGACAATCAAGTGAGTACAATATGAGGCTAGGTTTTCCCAATGGAAATCCTAGCAAAGGGTCCCTCAAGTGAATGAGGGGGAAATGAAGAACGGCTTGGTGAAGATGTAGATCCGGGGCTTCTCCTTCAATCCTCCAAGTATCAACGAGTTTGGGTGGAGGGATTGGGAGATCTATCAAATCTTGAGCTTGCAATCAATGGTGTTCTTCAATGTGTTCAAGCTGAGGAGCCGGAGGTAGGTGGAGGGGAATAAATACCCCTCCCAGAAATCTGGCCGTTGAAGCTGTAAACAGCCCGCAGCGGTAGTACCGGGCCTCGCCCGGTAGTACCGACTGACAGGGAACTGACGGCCTGGCGAAAGACTGGTCAACGCCTCCTCCATGCGCGCATCGGTAGTACCGGACCGCCTGGTCCGGTAGTGCTCCCCACCCGGTAGTACCGCGTTACTACTGGGGCTACTACCGGATAAAATTCGCGCGAGTCCAGAGAGCATTTTGAGATCCGGTACTGGGCCCGGTAGTTCCGCATGGCAGAACACCCGGTAGTACCGGGGTGAACCCGGTAGTACCGGCTGACGCAATGAAGACAGCATTTCTTCCTTTTCTTGAGACAAAACCTGTGCAATATCAACTGATACAATCCTGCACACTTTTATCACACACATTAGATATCTAAGTGTGTTGTCAACAAACATCAAAACACTTTGGGGAAGGATATGCCCTTTCAACAAGTAAGTACCTTCCCCTTCTGCGCCATAAGCCGCCCACGGTGCCATTTATCGTAATGGTCATTCAGAATAGTTTCACCTTCCATCCTTCATATTTGAAAATAATTCAATTATCCGAGTTAGTACTACTACAAGATCGAAACTTTGGAAATTACATACTACCACAATAGCTAGGTACTATTTTGAATATCAATATCAATGCACAATTATTTCATCTAATTTCGAAATTATGTGTTCACTAATCACACCAGACCAATCCAAAAAATATTTGCTAGAAACCAAACCAAACCAAACCGTTTGTATTTTCCATGCAAAACCATCCAAACTATTCCATGTGTCCAGTTTGAAACCACAGATTGACTTCGGTGTAGTAACTAATTAATAAAATTAAGCTACAGTTCTGAACAATTAACTTTTGGATATCAGATCAATCAACAGAGCAGTGTACGCACACATGCATTAGTTCACAAATTTGTATGCATCATCCATCGATCCTTGCAAGTAACAGTGTACAACCAACAAACAGGTCTCAGCCCTACAGTTCACGAATTCCACGGATTAATATAATTAAGCTACAGTTCACGAATTCGACGGAACATGCGCAAGCTTCGGCCGGCCGGCCGGCCTTTAGCGGACGCGGTCCTGGTCACGGCGTGCCTGCCGGCAGTCAAGTTCTCAGTACAAACCATTCTCATCCCAAAGCATCATCCTACCATCACTACATGCCAAATATCCAAAGAAATTCGAAATTTTTGGATGAACTAGGGTTAGCCAATGAGGGCAATGTGCTGATTTCAACCAATAATCCGGAGGGAATCGAAGGAGAATATCTAAAGGATTGAAAGGGGAAGAAAATCCACCGAAAAGTGCTTGGATTCTGTGCGTTTTAGAGTAGGGATTCGAGGGGAAGAGGAGAGAGGAGAGCCGCCGGCGCCATGGTTTTCTCCCCTGTTTCTCTCGGGTGCGAACGGCTACTGGGGGTCGGGTGGCTTATTTCCCCAAGAGCATGGCTCCCTTCATGGAGGAGCCATGGTCTGCAGCACGACTCCCTTGGCGGAGGAGTCATGGAGTGCAATATGGCTCCTTGACGCACGAAGCCATGGTCTTGGTCCTCCAAGAATTAAACTAAAGGAAAGAAAAAGTGGTGGGGAGGGGAATCGAACCCACACCCCGCTAAAAGAATTGGCGTGCGCGTGACCAGCGGAGCTGGTGCGTTGATCTGTTATATACAACGTACATGGCCTAATAAAACAGAAACATGTCGCTGTTAACGTCCGCCGTTAAACGGGGCCGTTAGCGGGCCTCTGGATGCGCCGTCGCATGTGGCGTTGCTGGGCCGAAACGCCTCACCAGGTGACGTTGCTGGACTGAAGAAACGCCATTTTAAGGGACGTTTTGGGCCGAGGGCCATATCTGAGCGGAAGTTTTGAGAAGGGCCATAGTTAGCTTAATGCCCGATTAAGGGCCATTTAGTAAAAAAGATACCCAGACACAAGCCCACCTGAATTTGGAAAGATGGCACTGAAACAAAATGTGACTCATCTTCGTGCTCCCCGCACAAAGAGAATGGATCATAAGAAGCGAGGGAAGTTTGTTTTTTTCCTCTTCATATAAGTTTAATATCCGTTGTCTAGTAACTTGTACTAAACTCCCGTGAAACTCTCCGAAATTGCGAGGTAGTGACTCCGGTAAAATACAATTCACCTCTATACTAGATACAACATTTGTTGTTGCATTCGGTGCATCACTGTAGTCTGCAAGTTCTTCAGAAGATTGAAATTCAGAATTTCTTTGGTGTGATTGAATGTTGGCTTTGTTAGTTGGATCCCAAATTCTGCATAATACTTGTGTAAATTATTGGATGTTCTTCCATATATATATGAAATTCCCTTGTTGGAAGTCTATTTTGCAAGTTGGAGTTTCTTTTCGGAACCTCATCTAAATGTTTTAGAAGTTGATGGTATGACTTTCCGAAGTAATTCGTACATTCTATTGAAAGTTCTTATATTTGTGCATATTCCAGTTTAGTATTTGTCAAAAAAAAATCGCAAATGTGGGAGGAACAGTTCAGAACTTCATACAGTACTATTCGTTTCAGCGAATCGCTGCTGCCTGCAATTTCTTCAGAAGATTGAAAACAACAGAAAGCAGTCACAAACTCACGGTCAGACGGTAGACGGGTCAGTCGCGCTAGCGTGGCTACTCTTCAGTCGAACACGACGAGCTTACGATACTCCGGCCCCGCGATGGCCTTCTCCATGACGGTCCTCGGCGTCATGGCGTCGCTGCCGTCGAGGAACAGCTTCAACATGTTCTTCGAGAAGCCGCTGACCAATGCGACCCCATTCTGCTCCGCCATTACCGGCACGGACCTCGAGTCCCGCAGGTTCCAAAAGACAATCTGCGGCACGGCGGCGCTGTACCCGGCCTCCGAGTACTTCCTCGTGATCGCCTCGTAGTCGGTCTCCCACGGCCGGGAAGAAGCCTGGTCGAACTCCATGTCGCTGAACACGAACACCTTCTTCACCATGCGCTCCGGCGGCACGTCGCCGGCGACCGCCACGCGGAGGAGCTGGTCGAACACCGCCTGGAAGTCGGTGTTCATGTCCCAGTTCATCTGGCGGATGAAATAACTCTTCTCCCAGAGGGTCTTCCCCTTTACGTGGTGAAGCTGCGGCCGGTGGCTAAAGGTGATCACCCGGTGGCGCCATGGCTCGTCGCAGAGTTCCGAGAGGAGGAGCCCGAGCGCGGCGCAAACTTCCATGGGGAGCCCGCTCATGCTGGCGGACACGTCACACACGGCGAGGCAGTTGTTGAGCTTGCCGAGAGCCAGCAGGTCGTCCACCATGCGCTGCCACTGCAGGTCGGCGACGTCGTCGCCTCCGTAGCTGCTGGCGGACGCCAGGATCTCGTGGGGCAGCAGCGCGCCCGCCGCGATCTTTGCCTTGCCAGCCCTGACGCTCTCGAGGTATTGGCAGAACCGCTCGGCGTCGTACTGGAGGAAGAGCTCCCTGTAGTTCCTCATGGCCACGGAGGCCACGCGCGGGTACACCACCTGCCCCCACGCGCGCGCCGCCACGAAGACCTCCGGCAGCTCGAGCGCGCGGCGGAGCGGCACGAGTGCCGTCTTGCGTAGGCACGCGCGCACGCGGGACGCGTGGTCCACGTCTGGCAGGTCCTCGGGGAGCTCAGGCGCCGAGCCCTTGGGGAAGAGGCGGCGCGCGATGGCCTCTCAGAGCAGCGTGGAGCGATCGTACCGGCTCCTGAGCGACGGGCACCATTTCCCGGCGAGCGAGATCTCGGCCAGCTTGCCGTCGGCGAGCCTCCGCATGTCCTCGGTGAGCATGTCGGCGAAGAGGTCGGCCGTGCAGTCGTGAAGGAACCGGTACCTGGGGTCCCCGTGGTACCTCTCCACGGCCCTCATGGCGGCGACTGTGCGAAGCCTCTTGATCTCCAGGGCCTCGTCGCGCGACATCTCCCGGCGCGGCTTGCGCGCGTGGAACCGGCCTAGGCGGCCGTCGTCGTTGACGATGCGATGGAGGATCTCAGGGAGGTCCTTGAGATATCCGACGTCGGCGATGGGCCCCGCGTTGAGGGCGAGCGTGGCCGGGTGGTGCTCGTGCATCCAGAGCGCGGCGGCGTAGAAGCCCTCGCGGTCGGCCTTGCCGGTGCCGCGCACGCCGCGGAGGTTGCAAGCGAGGCGGAGCGCGGTGAGCGGCTCCGCCGCCCATGCCCTGGCGAGGAGGGAGGCGACGGACGTGGCTGGGGTTCCCGGTACGACGTGGAAGAAGAAGTCCAGGCAGGGGTCCCCCGACGTGGCAAACGTGGGGGAGTTGTTCTCCGTGCGGGTTTTGGCCGGCGGCGGCTTGGACGTGGCCGGCACCTTCACCGCCGCTGCACGGAGGGGAGCTAATGGTGGGCCGAGGAGGGTGTGAACGATGGCTCTCCGGGACGCCGCCGTTGCCATTGGGGATCGCAGAGCAGGCCAGCTAGGTTTATGGTTTCCACTCCAGGGTTTTGGGAGATTCCAACAAACGGGATTATAGCGCTAACTGCTCGGCGATTGCGTGGCCTCTGCAGTGAACTGAACCATGAATTGCGTCTGCTTCCATGGAAAGTTTGTGGGATAATGGTTATCCTACAAGCATCAACATCCAGCAAAACATGCAGGAAACGGAAGATGAGCGAAATAACCAAGACAAAACTTTTTCATGTACATTTCTTTTTCTGTCAACAACTCAACATCATCTAAAGATCTCATATACTTTTTTTCCCCGTTTCCTGCTTCAGTTTCTGTCAACAGCATCTAAAGATCTCATATACAACATTCAGCATCAACATCCATACACAATACTACAGGTTGATAGTGCAGGGATGCATCCATCGGCTAAAAAAATCCTAAGAGATCGGCACATAAAGTATACAGTGTAATTAGAGTTTGAACTCTCATCAATAATCAAATCGATCAGCATTTGTCAGCAGGACTGGACTATTCAGCAGTTGATAACTGGATATGTCATTGGAAAGTCAAAACGGAGGCCGAGCTACATGTGGTTCTTTATTTTCCAAAATTAAAAAAAAAAATTCAAGATTCAAAATAATCTGAAAAAAAAATCATGTATGTAGATAATAGTGCATCCTAGCAACTTCAAAATCTCAAGTCAAGATAATTCATATTCTATGGTACACAAAAATGACAAAAATCTGTCAGATTTTGTCGAGTTGAAATTTTGCACTGTTCACTACTTTCAAATTACGTTTTTTTTTTTCATTTTTAGATAGCACAAAATACAGCATATTTCTAGTTTAGATTCACAAAATACGTCGGTAGAATACAACATCATTTTACTTACAATATTATTTTCAGATTTTTTTGAAAGTCTAATCTATAATTTTTGAATTTTTCAAAATATAGACCTGCGTGTAACTCTGCCTCCATATTGTCGCTCTCGATATGTCATACATAATTTACCTTCTTGGCCTGTCATGGTGGCCGGTGCCAGAACTGAACTTTTACATACTGGTAGCAGATCACGCGTCAACCAAAACTCATCATAATTGAAATTCATAATTTCTTCAGTGTTAATAAACGTTGGCTTTGTAAGTTGGAACCTCAATTTTGCATAATACTTGTGTAAATTATTGGAAGTTCTTCCACAGATTTACGAAATTCCGCAGCTTGTTGGAAGTCTATTATGAAAGTTGAAGTTTCTTTTCGGAAGTTCATCTAATTTTTTTGGAAGTTGATGGTATGACTTTCCGAAGTTATTCGTACATTTTTTTTTGGACATCTTATATTATATTCCAGTTTCGTATTTGTCAAAAATAAAAACGATATCAAATGTGGGAGGAACAGTTCATACTATTTGTTTCAGGGGACAGTCTACACTAGAGGCGGTGCATCAGTAATTGCATTCAGTGAATCGCTGCTGCCTGCAACTTCTTCAGAAGATTGAAAACAACATAAACGCGTGGCTACTCTTCAGTCGAACACGACGAGCTTCTCGTACTCCGGCCCGGCGATGGCCTTCTCCATGACGGCCCTCGGCGTCATGGCGTCTGCGCCGTCGAGGAATAGCTTCAACATGTTCTTCGAGAAGCCACTGACCAGCGCCACGCCATTCTGCTCCGCCATCACCGGCACAGACCTCGAGTCCCGCAGGTTCCAGAAGACAATCTGTGGCACGGCGGCACAGTACCCGGCCTCCGAGTACTTCCTCGTGATCGCCTCGTAGTCCGTCTCCCAAGGCCGGGACGACGCCTGGTCGAACTCCATGTCGCTGAACACGAACACCTTCTTCACCATGCGCTCTGGCGGGACGTTGCCGGCGACCGCCACGCGGAGGAGCTGGTCGAACACCGCCTGGAAGTCGGTGTTCATGTCCCAGTCCATCCGGCGAATGAACTGGGTCTTCTCCCAGAGGGTGTCCCCCTCGATATGGTGCAGCTGTGGCCGCGCGCTGAAGGTGATGACGCGGTGGCGCCACGGCTCGTCGCAGAGCTCGGAGAGCAGGAGCCCGAGCGCGACGCAGACCTCCATGGGGAGCCCGCTCATGCTACCGGACACGTCGCACACGGCGAGGCAGCTATTGAGCTTGCCGAGCGCCAGCAGGTCGTCCACCGTGCGCTGCCACTGCAGGTTGGCGACGTCCTCGCCGCCGGGGCCGACGGACGCCAGGATCTCGTGCGGGAGCAGCGCACCCGCCGCGATCTTGGCCTTGCCGGCACTGACGCTCTCGAGATATTGGCCGAAGCGCTCGGCGTCGTGCTCGAGGAAGAGCGCCCTGTAGTTCCTCATGGCGACGGAGGCGACACGCGGGTACACCACCTGCCCCCACGCGCGCGCCGCCACGAAGACCTCCGGCAGCTCGAGCGCGCGGCGGAGCGGCACGAGCGCCGCCTTGCGCAGGCGCTCCCTCGCCCGGGACGCGTAGTTCTTATCCGGCAAGTCCGCGGAGAGCTCCGGTGCGGAGCCCTTGGGGAAGAGGCGGCGCGCGATGGCCTCGCAGAGCAGCGTGGAGCGGTCGTACTGGCACTTGGGCGACGGATACCATTTACCGGCGAGCGAGATCTCGGGCAGCTTGCCGTCGGCGAGCTTGCGCATGTCCTCGGCGAGCATGTCGGCGAAGAGGTCGGCGGTGCAGTCGTGCAGAAACCGGTACCTGAGGTCCCCGTGGTACCTCTGCACGGCCCTCATGGCGGCCTGCGTGCGGAACCTCTTTACCTCCAGGACCTCGTCGCGTGACATCTCCCGGCGATCCTTGCGCTCGTGGAACTGGCGGGGTCGGCCGTCGTCGTTGACGATGCGGTGGAGGATCTCGGGGAGGTCCTTGAGGTAGCCGACGTCGGCGATGGGCCCCGCGTTGAGGGCGAGCGTTGCCGGGTGGTGCTCGTGCATCCAGAGCGCGGCGGCGTAGAATCCGTCGCGGTCGGCCTTGCCGGTGCCGCGCACGCCGCGGAGGTTGCAGGCGAGGCGGAGCGCGGTAAGCGGCTCGGCGGCCCAGGCCCTGGCGAGGAGGGAGGCGACGGACGTGGCCGGGGTGCCCGGGACGACGTGGAAGAAGAAGTCCAGGCAGGGTCACCCGTCGTGGCGAACGTCGGGGAGTTGTTCTCCGTACGGGTCTTCGCCGGCGTCGGCTTGGGTGGATCGCCGGTGGACGTGGGCGCCACCTTCACGGCTGCCGCGCGGAGGGGAGCTAAAGGTGGGCCAAGGAGGGTGTGGACGACGCCTCTCCGGGACGCCGCTGTCGCCATTGCCGATCGCGGTAGCAGGCCAGCAGGGTTTATGGTTTTCCGCTCCTGGGTTTTGGGAGATTCCAACAAACGGGGATTACGGTGCTAACTGCATGGCGTAAATAAAGGAGGATATGGCGTGCAGGACAAGCGCTCTGCAGTGAACTGAACAATGAATTGTGTCTGCTTCCATGGAAAGTTTGTGGGATTTACCCGCAAAACGAAGTGTGGGATAATTCAACAAACATCAACATCAAGGAAATGTAAGACGAGCGAAATAACCAAGTCAAAACATTTTCATATACATTTCTTTTTCATGTCAAAAACATCTATGGATCTCATATACATTTTCCAGTTCCTGTTTTGCATTCCAAGTCTACACATTATTACAGGGTTGATGGCTGGATAGCCATCAGCTACAAAAATCCTAGAGACAAAAAAAAGTATAGACAGTGAAATTAGGGTTCAAACTGTCATCTATGATCAAAATCGACCGGCATCGTCAGCAAGACTGGACTACTCAGCGGTTGATAACTTGATATGTCATACATAATAAACCTTCTTGGCCTGCATCACGGTAGCGGTGCCAGAATTGAACTTTACATCCTGGCAGATCATGCGTCAACCAAAACTCATCAGCATGAGCTACTCGAGGCTTGTTCAGGTCAGGCTTCTCGTAACCAGGCATGGTCCCGAATCTAGAGTCCAGCGAGTTGATTTGCCAATGCGGAAAAACCTTGCTTGTTCTGTTCCCGGTGCCACAAGGCTGAGTCACAATGGCATGCTGCTGTAATTGCTTCTTATGCCAAAGATTTTGCTGACACTCAGCTTTGCATATACCTGGCCTATCATCGGGCACTGGCCGCCGCACAACAGTTGTGTTGTGAATAGTGCCCTGGCGATTCAGCTACCCAACCATGCCGAGCTCATTGACATGTTAAGTATAAATCTCCCAGTAAGCTTAGTTGAAGAAATACGTCGACGTTAGAACCTCTCTCACATCGAAATTCCCTTGTGCTGGACAGGAGGGAAACTCTACTGTTGGGAATGACGTCTGAAACTCTTCCAATAACTGGATTCAAGATTTGATGAGAAAGAGCATCAGAGGATAAGCGATCATCATGAAACAGATGAAGAACAACGTATTGCTTAAAGACACTGGGTAGAGAAGTTATGGTGGCATACATTTTCAAGAATTGGCATGCTGTACAGCTCCACGAACTGCTCTCTCAAGATCTGATTCATTTTATCGACATCACATGCATGCACCCAAAATGAGTCGTGCACCCCTGCAGCCAACGCACATTGACGAAAGGCAACATAAATTGCTTGCAAACAAGCATCATAATCACAAATAACGAAAATACAAGGTTTTTAAAGTCAACACCCACAAATTTGCATTATATATTTGCTGTTTGATACATCATCTGCTCGTAGCGAGCTTATATTCTGGCCAACTTGGCATTTTGGGGCCCAAGAGGGCACTATTCTTGTTTTGGGGTGAATAATAGGTAAAGAAGTGTGCTTGAGAATGGTGGGAGTCATTTTTGCAAAAAGGTACACTAATCAATTTGCAAAATACCAACACCAAGTATTTAGCACGACTGGCACAAAACTTACGAGAATAATTTCTAGATCAGAAGGTGCTGTGTGGATCCATACACAGACCCTGGTAGTAGGTGTAACATTTTTCTTAGGTCTGGTAAAGGTCAACAAGGACATGACATAAATTAGAAATTTAATTTATATAAATGTAGTGATCTTAGACAGTAATCCAGTTTGTTTTACAGGAGGTTTTTGCCTAAATGTTTATGCTAGCAAGTAGCAAAGGAACCGGAATTGAAAACATACCTGCAAAATGAAGACCAGCCTCTTTGCAAGTAATCGCAGTCATCATCATATGTGAACTATCAAGAGAGTGCACAAAATTAGGTGGAAAAGCTGCTTTCTGTCGTTGGACTGCAATCTGAAATTTACAATAGAAAAATTAACCATGATAATGGAAATAGGCAAGGAATCAATTAATAAAGTATTACTCACTGCATCGCCTTCCTTTCGTAAAGCCAGACATTGCAAGGAAGTTCGTATCTGCATGATAGTGAAACAGACGACACAAATAGTGTTTACAAAATGGCAATGAAGGCAAAATAGTAAAAGTGTCTGGAAGTACTTGAAATTTTTAACTTGAATGTGTCTCAACCATTCCTAAATGCCCCTTCCACAATTTTTAGAAGGATTATATGAAAATTAAAACATATATGATCCAGATCAAATTACAATAAGCTCGCGTTTGTATCCATGTATGAAATAATTTTGTTCTTCAAGTAGCAGCGCAGTGATGTTTAGAAAGGTGCACAACCAACACGACATTTACACAGATGAGCAAGAATGCTCCCTCGAGAAAATAAAGCGAAAATGCACACCCAATACATATCAAGAATCCAGGTATAGTGCTTGCTTAGTATAGATATACAAATAGATCAATTAGCAGTTTAGCACATATATTTGCAACAGCTGATAAGTAGCTCACCATATAGTTTTTATATTTCTTGTACGGCTGAACAACGGGAAGACCAACAGCACTTGTCCATTTGACTGGTTGATTTTTTGAAGCAATCATCTATGATGAATTGACACACGGTCAGAAACTCTTGATATCTCAAGTCGACTGCCAAAGAAGAATGTACAGACGGAAGTCTAGTGCCACATATTAAAACTTGATGCATGTCAACTTTGATTTCAGTGGAGAAAATTATGTTTCAACACAGAAATATGGTAGTATACCTTTGCACAGTCACCAAGCCATGCCATTATACCACGGGCATATTGGAACATTTGTCCTAGTGCATCCAAAGTTACCTTCATCAGAGATTCAACCGTCAAAGCTTGTCCTCGTATCTCCAACAAAATCAATAGGCAGTCAGAGAAAATAAGAGTCTGTCAGATGCACGTAAAGCACTTACCCTGGTAGCATAGCACGACACGTCATAGAGCAATTTGTCATCTGTAATGAGCCCTTTCTCTTGAAGTCTCTTCATAATCTGCTGGCGAGCACCGATAAATGTGACACCATAAACTGACGTCATCACCGTCTGCTTGACCAGCTTCCTATCCACCTGTAAGCTACCAAAATCCAGGTTTTCAACTGTTTTGTTAAAGAAAGTACATGAAGAAGAATATTCCTTAAATTTAGGCAGAGGGGGGAGGGAGAAGGCTAACCTGATCAACTAAAGCCCTTGCTAATGGAACATTTGGGTCAGTAGCAGGATCCTTCATCGAGTCCTCCCGTACAACATCAAGTACCCTTCAGTCATGTTGAAGCCAAAGCATTATCAATTTATATCCTGAGTGCCACTTAACACTAGGAAAATGCTTTATGAAATCAATAATCTAAAAACTGAGTTAATTGTCATGCCACAGAAAACTAAAGTATAACCTATTAAGGTGACACAGAAGCTAAATATAATATGTTGAGGCAATTTAATAGTTGGCTAGTCTGTGGGGGCACCTGGCAGCTATTTCTGAGTAGATATCTGCAGGTTTCGCTCCAGGAACCAAGTTGACAGCTGCCGCGCCCATCTGTACAAAACAAGTGCCAAATGTTTATATATGGATAGTTCCACTACAGAATTTCATGAAAAACAGCATGCAAACGAACAAAGATGTTTTGTAACCTGGTCAGTTACTGATAAATTACAGGCAATAAGAAATTTACGTTAAAATAAAAAAATGACTGTACACTTGACCATAGGATTACATATAAGCACAAACTGCCAGTTCTATTTACCATACCACAAGTACATTAAAAAAAGTTCAGGCCAAGTGATACCCAGTTGGTATAGCAAAGGGGAAAACTTACGTAGTCTCTTCCAAGAGCAGCGTAGTGTTGTAAGCCATTGCATGAACCATCCTGATAAATGAAAATGTGACCAATAATTAGTAATGTTATGATAAATGCTGGCTGGGCAGAGACATGTCAAACCAATTGCTGCCATGTCTAAATACTGGACTTGTGGAGCATCATGCGATGACTATGTTGAGAAGTTCATGTTGTTGTGTATAGTTGAACAATGTTCTATTCTCATCTAGGCTTAGAAAAATTACAATTCTTCTTACAAGCTTCACAAGGACGTATAACTTATTTTAGGAATATGACCTTCCTAAGGAAGTAAGAAAAATTGTGCAGTCAACTAGTAGAGAGTCTGTACATGTGCAAAGACTTTACACCAAAGCCAGCATAGCCTGATCTGCAGTCACAAAATATTTAAAAACTAAAAAAAATAGGTTGGTGTGCTCCTCCAAACTATAAGGGGTAACCGTGATAAGCGAGCTATACTATTTGATTAACATGCAAGATTTACTTATACTAAGATAAAAGCAACTACAATACTCCCATTTGATTAACTGATTTTTTTAAAGTAAAATAAGATATACTGAATGTGATGTACCAACAGAAGTATGTCATCAATCAACTAATCACAAAACTTATTGTGCAAATGTTGACACTTCCTCTATAGCAAAAGCATGACTCATTGACTGATACGCTCAATGCACATAATATCAAGCTTTAACCTTGAACAACGAAAGTACCTACGACATAGAGCTCCTATTTGTCTACGTACATTTACAGGTGATGGTTTAAGTAATGTTGAAACCTGCACAAATGTGCAGCGTGCCTCATTCTCAACGAGGACAATACCTGATGAATGGGTAGGTGAGAGACAGCACGATGAGGTGATGAACTTTTCAAGGCATCAGACAGATCCATGCATGCAGCTAAACATTGAAACGGATCCTCGGCATTAATCCACCAACGGTTCCCGTCAACAGGATTTGCTGCTGAATCAAATATATCAGGCAATTGATTCTCCACAAATGCCAGTTTGCTCTCATGAGAAAGCTTTTCAATGCCTCCACCATATTTGTTAGCCAAATGTATCTTCAACCAGCGTAAACCAGATTTTCCAAGTGGCCGCCCTTCAGCATACTCTAGAACACCCCGGCATAGATCTGAACTTAGGTGACTCAGATGTGGATGCATAGGGTATGCACGACCACGAAAGTCTAGATTATGAGGATAATAGAAGCCATCCTCCTCTCTCATTTTACGAGCAACCTATTCAGGAAGGTGGAAAAAGGTATAACGTCAGTAATACCATAACATATTAAAAAATGTGACAGCAGTATCTAAGTAAGAAGAAAGCCTCTTTGTAACACATACAGAGAGTTTTAGTTCTGTATCGCATCGTTCAGCATGCAGTTCGCGGTTAGTTTTATTTGTCTTCTTTAAACTCCACTTCCATTTCTGAATTTCATCTGGTTCCTCTGTTTCAGGTCTTTCAGGTAGAGGAACCTATACAGCACAAACATGTAGTTACAAACCAATGTAGCCGCTAGAGCATATTATGAAAACTGAAAGGAACAAAGTATTCACAATGCCATAATTAACCATATGCACTTGACTCACATTTCCCTTGTCAACCAGTCCTGCAATCCCCCCGCCACGACTCCAAATAGTCTCAACAACATCATGTACTCTTCTATTCACCCTCCATTTAGTACTCCCAAGGATATCTAATGCCTGCCGACAATACTTTATAGTTCAGACAGCTTTCATTCAATAAAAATTAAGCAAGCACAAACAAATAAACATCAACGTAATAATCATAAAAGGCATGATGAATTAATAAGATCATGATGTTATGAAACTAACACTCATTTAGGTAGACAGAATTTATAGAAAGTGTTGATGACGTGCCACTATCCCAAGACAAACATGTTCCGAAATATAAATGTAGACTGTCAAATATGGGTGGCCAACACACCTCAAATACTTTTCGCAGCTGTTTTCTTGGAACACTCTTAATGGCCTCCTTCTGGTCCTTCACACCATGTGTCCGCATAACATATGAAGGCAGAAAAAGGTGCCCACCTTTATCATAGCTGAAACAATAATGGTTGGAAAATGATCACCAGATAAAATATGCAAATAACATATGTCATCTAATTAAGACATAAATAGCTAATCTGAATCTTGATGAACTGAATAATGATAATTAACTGACAAGGACAAATGAATGAATCACTAGCATAGTAGCATACCCCTTCCATTTTGTAGGAGGTACCAGCATAGGAAGATAGGGTATCTCGACGTGTCTAGCCTGCAAGAAATTCGAAGTTTCAAAACTTGAGAAGCATTTCTATTGAACATGCAAAAATAAAACCCCAAACAGAAATGTGAAATCTGCAATGGCGTGAGCATTGTAAGTAAATGTATGACAAACTCAATGTTTTCACATTAGAGAAAATCTTAGATAATAAGAGAAAGGAAAAAGAAACAACTGTGTAGTCCTTTTTTTTCGTAGGTCAAACGTCTGTATCCAGCCAGAAAAGAACAGCATAGCACTGCAAAACAAACTTACTGTGCTTTCAAACCCCTCATGCACGAGAGGATCACACTCTATCACGAAGTGCTTCTTCTTTAGTCTCCTGCACTTTGAACAGAAATGTCAGAACACGTCGAACCAATCTAAGCAAGCGCATGATACTGACATAGCAGTGCATGTCTGCGAACACACAGCACGCAACAAAAGCAAACATTGGACGAAAGTGTGCGGCCCTACCCATTTTCTACTATAGGCTTTCGCAGTACATGCTTAAATGCAGGTCGAAAATCAGGAGAACTGTCCGGTGTTTGGTCAGCTGGTGACTGCACGAATGCTGAATCCAATAACAATTCAATCAGGCGAGTTCCTAACTGCAGTCACAAAGGGAGGATTATGTTTTTGAAACATACGAGAGAAAATTCTGTAGTTTAGGTACAGTATCAAGGTAACAAACCTTCACTTGGGCTTCTGTGCCCCATTCTTCCAATTCAATTTGCTCTTGTACAAGCTTCTGTGCTTCAGTCAATTTTCGCCTCTTCACCAAACTCTTAACAAGTTTCCGGCATTTGGCCTGCTCCTTGTCTAAGGCTGGATCATTTTTGCTCAAAGATTTTTTCCTTGTCTTCTGAAAGAAAGCCTGGACTTTGTACTGCAGAACAAAAACTAGCGTTTAGCGCACGTAGAAATCATGCACCTGGAGGAAACATCGTGTGATGAAAACACAAGTGGAAACGTGAAGAAACATTGATTTGATCCTCGTTAATCTAATCAAACTGCAGTCCTTCGCACCATATACAAATCTAGTGCAGAAGACGAAAAGATGAGGCCTGAGCCAAAGGAAGATGTCCCCAGCCCAAGCTTTATCCACATATATTATACATCCCACTCCCAGACATGATTTCCGATCTGGCAATCCACCATCATGCCATTACCAGAAACCAATTGTCAAATGGACTAACATTGTGATGCCATCTCCACTTGATGGTCAACTCAAACTATGTCTACGGGATGTTAATACATAAAGTACGCCAATAAATTCATCCAGCTATCACATCACGGCACAATTACAGATGCACCAATTACATAATGCGCTCGAATTCATTGACTTCATTTTGAACTGCCAAACTTCTCATTTGGCATTTCAATTTCAAGCCAAATTGTTGGCCAGCCAGATGGAAAGCATAAGGAACTAAAATCCCTTCACGACAGCGTATATGCTACCGTAAAACATCATAGTACATCTTCCTAAATAATAATTACAGTAAGGCCACACATCATCACTAAGCCTAAGTCTCACATTGTTGTCAACGAGCTAATATTTGTAAATCATCATAGTAGAAAGTACCAAAACAGTCTAGCTTGACCCCCTAAAGGCTAAACATGAAAGTGAGGCAGTAGTACTAAGTACCTCGCGCTCGACGGCCTCTCCGATGGAGTGCGCAGCCTGGACGACGCGGACGCTGCCGCAGCCGTCCTTGCTGGACATGAGGAGCCCCATCATCTTGTGCATGACGATGACGGCGAGCTTCTCGGCGGGGAGCAGGCGCAGGTACTTGGCGTAGACGTGCTTGACCCGCTTGCGGCGCTGCACGTCCTGGTCCCTGGCGACGGCGTCGCGGAGCGGCTCGAACCAGCCGAGGAAGAGCGACTTGACGTAGGGCAGCGCGGGGGCGAGGTTGCGGTCCAGCATCTCGCGCTCGAGCTGGCGGTACTCCTCGGCCGCGCGCGCCCACGCCTCCGTCTCCGCCTTCACCTGCCGCTCCCGCAGCCGGCGGTGGTTGGCTCTGCGCGCCCGCTCCCGCTCCTTCTCCCTCTCCACGGCCCGCCCCAGCTCCTCCTCCACCCACGCGGCGGCGTCCGGGGGCGGCGGGGGCTGGGGGATCTGGTAGGAGTCGGCGGGGGAGCTGAGGAACGCGAAGAGGTCGAGCCAGTCGACGGTGGGGGGCGGGGGCGGCGGGGCCCCGATGGAGAGGAGCGTGGCGGGGCGGGGCGGGGGCGCGACGGCGACCATGGGCGGCGGCGGGGAGAGGCGGCGGAGGCGGGGCCGCGGCGGGGGCGCGCACGTGGAGATGGGGGAGAGGAGGAGCGGCATGCGCGGGGCTGGGCGCCGGCGGCCGGAGTTTGGTGGCGGAGGAGGAGAGGGAGGGAGAAACCTCGGTAGAACCTTGGAGGAGACGACGACGGGGAGGTGATAAGGAAGAAGGGAAAATATCGCCGGGGTAGGAAGAGAGTGGTCGCGTCGCGTGGCCGTTGGATCGCCCTAGCGCTCGTGTCCGACGGCGGCGATGCATGTCAACCTCCCGCGACGAAAGTGTAAACGTGGAGGAGTGTGGCTGGCCATGGATAAGGCAGCTATTTTGCCTTGGTAAGTTTCTGCTGGTTTATGACAGTTCTATCGTAGCTTGATTCCATGTTTCAGAAAGGAAACCCAAAGGAGGCTTGATTTTTCAATCTATCTAGCTAAGCTTCCACTCATGTAATGTTACGCCAATTTGTGAATTTAACATAGCACGATCTCTAATACAGGAATTACATGGACACCATGTTCTGCACAAATGCAAGGTAATAGAATCGACCACGTGGACAGCTTGCTTATGTGATCCATGTGTAGAACTTTCATAAAATAAATAAATTAGGCATATAACTAAAAGTTTTCAAGCAACACTCGACGCGACTCCATATAGTAAGTTAGCGACGGGGTGTTCGTTCATTCAGCCTAAATGGAGAGGCTACATGGTTGATGGTTCTAGAGGTCTTACCGGTTCGGGCAGGATAGATCATCGATCATATTGAAAGTGAAAGAAAGTAAGAAACACAATTTGTTCATATTGGTCTTAACCGTAAAATTCATTGACTACAAAAGTATCCTAACTTCGTTGAGCATAGTCACTATGTTTTTGTAATTTACTTTATGGATTTGTCTATGTCTCACTCGAATAAGATTTAATAAAAATGGTACTTTACTATAATATGTTTTTAAAAAATTGAAATATTTTTCTCTAACAATATCAGTAAAATTCACACTTATTTATACAAATTGAGTATTTTTTTTTCCCATGGTGATTCAACGCTCTTAGTTAAAGAAACTATATGTGATTTGTGGACGTATCTACATCTGTCATGCTATGTTGTTTCGTCCAGTGCTACTTCTGTACAAGAACTATCATGTATCCAGAGATTTGCTAGTTTATTGTTTCATCAGATGCGTGCAGATAATTAGTTTATTAAACGCTCATTCTCTATCAGATTAGGCCGACGAACAAATATAGCAATGGTTTGTCTGCATATCGCGATTTGGTTTGTCGTCAAATCCAGACCGGAATAGTTCATTTATACTAAACATTTTTACTTCTTTGTAACTCTTTTCGACGTTAAAGATATAATTGTTTGTCTTAATGTACATTATTTAACATACTATCTTGAATAATTTTTGTATTTCCATAAGCGTTTGACAACGAATGCATATTAATATTAAGTTACATATTAGTCATGATAAGAAAGTACCGTTAAGGAATAAATTTCTACCACTAAAATTAAACTTTAGTTCGTCAATTTTTTTTGGATTTGGGATGTTTAAGAAAATATGTCGTTGCAATGGATTGCACTATGAATCAAAGAAAATCAGTATTATCATATTGTTTTCTCATGTATCTTTTTCCAGAGTACTATTAATATAAGTAAAACTTGGTGCAATGTTCTAGAGTGCATGAAATAACAAATAACTTGACAGGACTTCTTTATAGTACAAAAGTATCAATCTTATGTGAAACTTGTAGACAATTCTAGATTGTATAAGTGTCAACTAATAGTTTCTCCTTAATTCCGTCTTTCTCTTTCGTTAGAGAGAGGCCCAATAGTTGGCCATCGACATAAGCGTGCTCTATACCTAATATCAAAATCATGTCGTTCATAATATCCAAGAGTGTTTAGAGTGCACAATTCTATAAATCGTAGTTTCGTTCACTCCATTTTACATTGATTTATCCTTACAAAAGAATGGGTGTAAATATACATTCCCGTGATACTAGCGACTTGGCATCTCTCCAATTCCTTTGAAACATTCCCATCCTCCATAAACCAAGCCAATATGGTAATATTTGTGTATTCCCACGTTAATTTCCAATACATAGGCACTATGGTATCAGTTATGCATCTACCCTTGGATATATATGGGTTAGCTGACCCTATAGATAAAAGGGCCTTGACAGGTGTCACATGATTTTTCTTTGTCACCTATATCCTCACAAAGTTACAAAAATTCAGGCCACGGGTTCAAAACATGTAGGAAGCATCACATTTGAATTTGGGTTTTCCGGTTTTTACCCGTGCAATCTTTCGGTCTTACAAACTTGTCAGATCTCAGGTTCCGTTTTTTGTCCAAATACATGCCCCGTCCAATCGTTTTTGTAATTTATACTAGAAGCTACTCCTCTGTCCGCGATAAGTGTACTTCTAGCTTTTGTCCTAAGTCAAACTTATTAAAAATTGACCAACTTTACAGGAAAAAAGTACCCGCATTTATGACAGTAAATTAGTATCACTAGATTCATCTTGAAATGAATTTTCAAAATATACCAAATTTGATGTCATATATGTTTTCATTTTTTTCATATAAATTTAGTCAAATTTTAATTTTTTGACTTAAAACAAAACCTAGAAGTAAACTTACCGTGGACGGAGAGGGAGCACGCAACTAAACTTTGTACTAACGATGGTGAACTTTGTAACCGCATACATTACTCAATTTATTCTTAAATGATATTCAATTATACCCTGACCTAAAAGATATCCACGACCAAAGTTTCACCCCAAACCCGAAGCAAGGTTGGGAAGGATTTGGGGCCAAACTCGGACATGTCCATGGACAAATGTCCGTTTGCGGTGGACCGTTGGGACGTGTCCCATGTCCACGCGGACACAAACGGACATGTCCGCCCGGTCCGTTGTGGTGGGGGGTAGTGGAGTTTCCCTTAAATTTCTAGAAAGACTGCAACGCGACCAACCACATTCTAGATGGACCAACTAGTTGAGTGAAAAGATGTGCAATTCTTGATCCCGCCTACGTTGCGAAAAAATTCGCATTCTTGATCTGGAATCAAGGTGTTCCATTCTTTTGATTGTTCTTTCAAGTTCTGCATCTTGCAAGCAGCTGGTAAACTATCGGAGCACTCGACCACATCCACATGACCACATGAGACACGTCCCTGGCACCAGCAATGTAGCACAATTTCTAATACAGAAAGTCCACCTGCACCATGTTCCTAACGAACACGGATAGCATTTGCTTATTTTAACTTTAGCTCTTAGATTAGGCGCATAATTAGGAGGTTTGAAGCAGCACTGGCTGCAGGCAACATACCGTCTAGCTAGCAAAACATTGTTCATTCGGTCTCAAGTCAACGGTGTGGTTCTGTCAGCATGTTCATCTGTAATCCTGTATGCGGCTCGGAGTTCAGACATGGATCTGAGATTCACATAGACATTTGACACCTCTAATCCAGTACGAGTTTTTGTCTGAAGTCAGACATGACCAAGTGTATACAAAATACTACTCCCTCCGTTCCAATTTAATTAACTTGTTATTCACCTAATGTGGATGTATCTAGACATATTACATGTATAGATACATCCAAATGTGGTGTATAGCAAGTTAATTAAATTGGAACGGAGGGAGTAGTTTTTTTTGAAGGGAGGGAGTAGTTGTGTTTACAATACCGTATATACATCAACACACCATCAAGGCATCAAATGATTTCATGATTGATGGATCAAGTGATATTGATAGTGCATTGCATATAGACTTAGTCAACTTTAAACTTTTAGTTTAACAAAAATGTACTACTATAGATCTTATACAGACTGAAAAGTAGGGTTTAGGGTAAACTGCCAAATCTGTATGAACAGAGCTCCATGCCTCCATATTGTTACTGAATATTTTGCTGGAGAACCTACGTCTGAACGTCCTGTCTCACAAAAAGGACCCACAAACACTAGTTAGTGGTTAGGCATCAAGTCATCCGACAATAATCAATCAAGATTAATCCCTGTAACTCAGCATTGGGTACACACTTGTCCGGATCACCTTCAAATGGGGTCAAGGTCTTCAACTCTCAACAGAGTCATCATCTGTTCTCAGACAGATATCAGAATGAAATTCAGTCACTGTATTATATTGGCTTATTTCACATCATATCACTGTATTATATTGGCTTATCTCACATCATATCAGGCTAACCACCAGTCCAATACAGATCTCGGTTTGTACGCACCGATGCATCTGACACTGACCACGTGATTGATAACCAACACCAATCAGCAACAAGATTTTTTCCTCAATGAACCAACAGCCGAACCAATTTTACAGCTTGCCCAATCGACCCAAACAATGAAGAGAGGAGACTACAGGTACAACCACCGGCCAGTACACGAAGAATCCCCTCGAACTACTAGCTACGCACAACCTGCCTGCAAGTCGTCTCTAATCCAACCAATGGCCACAAATTTGTACCAGTATACAGAAAGCTACACCTAGAGCAGTATGTATGTATGTGCAGGAAGAAGCTTTATCAGGCGAGGATGTAGTAGGGCCGGTCGCCGTCGATGCCCGGTGGCTCCGGCGGCGTCTTGAGGACGACGTAGACGGAGTAGACGATGCCGGGGACGTAGCCGAGCAGCGTGAGCAGCAGGGAGATGAAGAACTGCGACTGTGCGTACACGGAGAGGCGGAGAAGATATAGTTTCAGAAAATCACCATGACGACAATTGCGGAGCTAGCTGAACTAGGAAGGGAGCGGTGGTCGGGTGTGCTTACGCTGCTGCAGCCGTAGCGGAAGAAGACGCCGAGCGGCGGGAGCACCGCGGCGAGGATGGTCTCCAGGCACGTCGAACAGCCGCCGGAGCTCATCCTGGCACCGGACAACTCGGCTCAGCAGAATGGTGGTCGGGGAGAGGTGGCTCAAGCTTTAAACCAGAGGAGTCAGCAGCCAGCAAGCAAGCATGGGATCAGAGGAATGATGCGGCATCCGGCGCTGGCTGCGGGGAGAAGATGCCGAGCGCCCACGAGCCCTTTTGGTGCCGCTGACTCGACGCCGCTGTCATTATTAGTTGGATCATTTGCGTTGCGTCCTAGAGTACTCATGTAGCCAACTAACTATGCGAATTTCCGGCTCAGAATATTCCGCGTGTCGGGTCTTTCGTTCCTTCACGTTTTCGCTGTACTCTCTGACAGAACCCAACAGTTCTCTCTCAAAAAAAAAAAAAAACCAACAGTTAAGTTAATATGGCGTCTCGCTCTCTCACGTGTTATGGCGCGAGATCTGCGGCATGTTTGGAGCTGTTGGATTAATTTAGGGTTTACTTCTGCTCCATAACGGCTTCATTGATGCAGATCTCTAGCGGCTAGGGATATGAAAACGGACCCGTTTATCTCACTTTTCCCCCAATTTGTGCATAACTAGTACAAAATTTTGGACCTAGTTATACATAAAATGGAGAAAAAGTGAGACAAACGGTTCCCTTTTTTGCATCCTTACTAGCGGCCGAGTCGGATGCAAATGCATGATTTGTCCTGTCCTCCATGATCCATGTGCGATTTGCACGCTGATTAGCTGACATTCACAGGGTGTCGGTTCTGACTTGGTTAGCCAAGTGTCGTGCTTTTTGTGTGCACTTTGTTTTTTGTTCTTTTGCTTTGTTTGAGAATGTTTTTTCTTCTTTTTGATGAAAAACTGTTTTGTTTCTTCGCTGTAGTTTGTGTAGCGGCCGTCTAGGTGTTCAATGTTCACAGAATTTCGTTTTGGGCCAGACCGACGAGGGCGTGGCTGTGCATTGTGGGCCATGAGAGCACGGAGTAATAAGGCCATGCCTCGGGCTACACGGCACCTATGTCTACTCGGCAATGAAATGATTCTTACATTTTCGGCCGTTACCTTTTTTTAGTTTTTTTTTTAATGGAGGGCTCTTCAAAACCTTTAAGATTTAATAATACATTTCCTAAATTTATGTCTTCTACAAATTTGTAAAATAAAATAAAGAAACATCAAGGTAGGAAAGAGGGAGACAGAGGAAGCGACTTTAGACAAAAAAAATGTAATTGTTTGTTTAGTCAATAATGTTCATGTGTGTTTCGTTTCTATTGATCTTGCTTAGTCAATGTATTCTCATGGCTATTTTAATGACAAAAAGTTAAGAATATTACATGCACGGAAAAGACAATTTAACCATTGAAATATGACCAATCTACACATTTGTGTTACCAACCAACCACCGTCACACTCCCACATCTTACTTTCACATAAGTGCAAATGGCCAAATCATCATGAAGGAACTAGATGACTCGTTGTTTCTAGGGTTCATACTGAACACCCCTTACGTGACACAACTTCCTTCACTCCTATGTTGTCGTGGCAAAATCATGACATTAGCCATCACGGGGTGACTAACATGGAGGTGTGAGACAAGGGGATTTCGGCAGCGAGATTACGCACAGTTTATCCAGATTCATGCCCTTGTCGGTGGAGGTAAAGCCCTACTACTATTTGCCTGGAATTATCGGATCTCCCGAGAGATTTAGGGTTGGTGTACAAGATTGATTACAAAGCGTACGCGTCGAAGTAACGTGGGTGGTCAAGAACGTGGTTCTCCCCCTCGAGGGGTGCCTCTTCCAACTTTATATAGGTAGCCAGGGCTAGGGTTACAAGGTATTCTGAGTCGGTTCGGTTACTAGAGTTCTAATAGGACTCAACAGACGCATATGTGTCTTCTACTCCAAGTCTCCACATGTCGTGTAACCGAAGGACTTCTGCTGATCCGGTTTGGGCTATTTGAGAGAAGCGCGAGAGCTGGCCCATCCTTGTACTTGAATCGGCCTAGTTGAAGCAGGTTGCCTTGCACATGCCATGAGCCATCATATCTGGCCAAGTCTGTAGGACCGTGAGCACGTGTTTTAAGATCACATTGAGCATGAAGGTGCACATAGTCTCATATTTGGTATTTGATATGACATCGTTATGTGAAGAGTTGGTTTTGGAAGAGAATCAGGAACTAACATACTGTTCACTTATTTATATATTTTTTACTTTGGTATAAGTATATATGTTTTAGTGTTTTTGAATGAAAAACTAACACTTTTTTCAAATTTGGATGTATACCTACACAACTATCTTGTGAGCCCTCCTAACTAGTGTTGGGTACGATGAGTGAAACTTGTTCAGACGCCAACCTCTCATTTGCTTGTGAGTTGTTTGTTTCATCGTGGACATCACTAGTTTTCTTGATCAAGAACGCTACACCTTGTGCATAGATATTTAAGTAAATGATATCACGGGAGCACGTGTCATGTCCTCATTATTCTAAACCTTAAATTTCACGATGGTCCCTCCACCTCCTCCAGAAGCAAAGCCACACCTTTCCGTAAATTAAATTGTCGTAAAATTATTCCGTATGTGTAGCAAAATTCTTTTCTTGATTCGACCCCTATGTATCGCTGCATGTTAGTCAGCTATTTTTGGTGCTCATGCAGGAATTTTATTATCAAATCGTGGGCACAACTACCGTTTTGGGGGCTTATGGCAAGTTAACATGTTCACTTTATTTATACCAAACATTTTTATCTTCTCATAATAATATTGCCATTAAGGGTTTTGTTAGTTTGATTGATATACATAATTTTTCTCTTGATCGAATAGTATTAGTAGGTCTAATTTGTTAGCAATTTTTTTAAAAAAATTCCTTCTCATGTATATGCTGGTACATATTCGTCATACCATTCTATCAACGCAAATGCATTTTAGCCATAAACTAAAGTTGTATTTTATGTAATTTTTTCTTCTAGTTTGTATGTTTAACAAACTCGCTCGTTACAATGGGTTTTAGCGTAAAGTCTAGGAAAAAACAATATTAGGACATTACCTAATCGGTTGTATATGTATCATTGTTGCATAATATCCTTAAATATCTGATAAATCCGGTGGAGTACTTGGATTATGTGTGAGTCAAACTTATAACATGGATGATACTTGTAGAGTATAAGCCTACCAATCCTAGGTGAAACTAACAGATAATTCTAGATTATGTATGAGAAGAAGATGAGTTAAAAAAATAGCCTAATTTTTTTGTTTGTGTGATAAAAGAACTCAGAACTTGTGCTGCGCTATGACACTTCCAACATCGTTTTCCGTGAGACCCACCCAAGTACAAATCCTTCATAAATAAATCATATAATACGAATCAAAAGGTCCCTGTCGGAAATGGCGCGCGCGAACTGCAGGCGCTATGACGCGCAGGCTCTCGGCGAGCAGGGAGCGGACACACGACGCCGTCCTCCGACGTCGCAGAAAGCAGCAAACGGTCACACGACTCCTTCCGTTCCGTCGTCGCCTTCCTCTCGCCGTCGTCCGACATGCATCCCGCTGCCGCTGGTTTTTCCTACTTCTGGTTTGGCTGGCCTGACCACCGGGCTCATCAGATCTGTCCATCCCCAAGTCTGGTCTGCTCCACGAGCGAGCGTCTCGCAAAAGATCTCCCTGACCAAGTCCAAGGCACTGCACAGTAAGCAGTAAGCCCCACCAATCCAGCCCCAGCCCCGCGCGCCGTGCTCGCATCAGCAGCACACTCCAAACCCGATCCTCCATTCCTCGCTCCCCCAGTCCACGCCTCCAGCGCGGCCGCAATTTCGCCGCCGATTCCCCCACCCGTCCCCCCCTGCTCCTCTCGGATCTCCTCCCCGGCCACGGCTCAAACGCGCAGGTACTTCTCACCGATCCCCTCGCCGTTCCGTCGCTTTGGCCTTCCGAATTTCGTGTCGCGCAGAGAGTTGTCCGGACGAGATCCCGCAGTCCGGCTTGGTCCTTTGTCTCTCTGCTCCGGGTATCTGGGGGTAGGAATTCTCCGCGTGGCTTTGCTTCTAGTCGCTGGAGCACAATCCAGAGGTTATCGCGGCCGTTAGTTGACTAGTTTCAGCGACGAGGCGAATTGTGCTTTCCCCACTTGCTCTGTGTAGCTTGTTCAGGCCTTTAGGAATCTTCTACTTCTGCTTGGTGAAGCCCAAATGATTTAGGAAAGGAGGAGCGAATGACGCCATAAGGAAACAAGTAGTATGGACTTTTATCTGCGTGTGAAATTTCGTCCGAACCGATTTTATTTCCTGTGCCTGGTTCAATGTTTTTTGTGGCTATATGTGATGATTGGCTAGCTTAATCCACGTCGTAATTACATGTCTCTATGGGTTTGGACTAGTTTTGTTGCCGGACAGAAGCTTCACACCTTCATTTTCTGATCAGAAAAGCATCATACAGTTATGCGTATGTAAGGCCTGCGATGCCCTTAGCTATATGCGGAGATTGGAGACCTATACATATTGAATTGGTGAGAGCATCGCATCCTCTGCTGACATGCTCTCACTTTCTTTCATTTTCATTTTGTGCAGTGGCTTTGGAGTGCAGAGCATATTGACCAAGCAACATTGAGATATACATCTATTGGCATGTTAACGAAAGATACCGGAGATACTTGGTGCCAGACGCTCACTACGCTGTTGTTCCCAGTGTTATGACCTATGAGGTACTTCCTATCACGTAGCATAGTAGCTCGTTATAACAATCTTAATTGGTTACGTAATACAGCTTTGCATGTCTGACAGCTATTTTGCTCCATTGGTGGATGCTATCTTGTCCAAATTTGCTTTACATGCCGCCTGTAATTAATTTGCCAACTACAGTACTGTATACATCGAAACCAAACACCAGTTGCATCACTATATTGCTAACAACCTGTTTCCTTATTTGGGGCAGGAGTTACTGAAGTTACCTGTGTAGTCTGTCTCCAATCTTCTTAATTTCGAACCTGGTATGTTACCAAACTGTTACAAACCCCGAAAGGTTGTTACTAAGCTGAAAGCTGTGGATTTACTTTCCTATTGACATGTGTGCTTTTATCAGGTGCATTCGTGAAAATGGGAGTTTACCTTAGCACCCCCAAAACCGAGAAACTATCTGAAGATGGGGAAAATGATCAACTTAAATTTGGACTTTCATCTATGCAAGGGTGGCGTGCAAGCATGGAAGATGCTGTGAGTTACTATCGACTACTGTTTGATGTTGCTTAATGAGAACTTCCAGAAAGTTTTTTTTTAATGTAGAGATATAGAATGAGTAGCATACACACAGTGAGTGTAGTATGTTGTATTCAGTAGTAAAGCCGTCATTAAGGTACGCGGTGGAACGTGGACAGGGATACAAGGAATACATATCTGAGTGTTTAATCGTTGGTTAACTGGTATATTTTGCCAAGCTGTGCACATGAGAGCTATGCTGTCTTATCCATGGTTTACAAAGCGTCCGCTTCAGGACGCCTAGGCGACGCTTAGGCGTCAAAGCGCCCCCCCTCCGCTTTGGAAAAATGACCGCTTTGGGCGCTTTAAGCGCCAAAGCGCCCGCTTAGGCGTCGCTTAAGCGCCAAAGCGCCCCCCCATCGCTTTGAGGACGCTTCACGCTTTGTAAACCATGGTCTTATCTCTTGCTAATTTATACCTGTTAATTTGCTGGACTTCAAATGTAGCAAAAACCATGAGTTGCACGGTGATGCTTGATGGCTTGTTTGTTTCTCTTCTTGCAAACTAGACCTGCTGTTAGATGACTGTGCTAAAAATGATCAAGTGTACTTGTGTGGCATTATAGCGAAAGATCTTTTGAAGAATACTTTTGTTTTTTTATTTCAACAGTGCCTACGTTAAGCACGTATCTGTAAAAAAAAAAGCTTTGAAGAGTATTATACGAAAGCTAGCGTACGCTGGAACCAACTGACTGAGCAGAATGGAAAATATCAACAAATTAGAAGCTATGATCCTAAGTGACTTGAAGCTTTAGCATAGGACTAATAAAATCGAGGCGATGGAATTTCATCAATTTTTATTCAGCTATAGTTGCACCGTCTCAATTCGTTGTGAAATCTCTAACCCTTTCAGCAATCTTCCAGCATTCGGCTTTGCTAGATCTTGACAAGGACACATCATTCTTCGGTGTTTTTGATGGACATGGAGGTAAGGTTAATTGAGAAGACCAGCACCTTTTCTTTGCCCACGATCTTCTCTACATGATACCAAAATTTTCATTTACATCATCATATCATTATCACCTTCTTGCCTCAGGAAAAGTGGTTGCCAAATTCTGCGCAAAATATCTACACACAGAAGTTCTGAAAAGTGAAGGCTATTCAGTTGGCGACCTGGGCACTGCTGTCCGTAGAGCTTTCTTCAGGTATTACAAACTGTTAGGTAGCCAGCTTGAGTGTTTTTCCATCTATTATATACTGATAATTTTCCTTGCAAGATGATATTAGCAGTAATTATGATTTTGTTGATACAGAATGGATGAGATGATGAAGGGTCAAAGAGGCTGGCGGGAACTACAGGCACTTGGAGATAAGATAAACCAGTTTACTGGCATGATGGAAGGATTGATCTGGTCTCCAAAAGGCAGTAATTCAAATAGTCAACATGATGGTTGGGCTTTTGAGGAGGTAATTGTGCAACTGACATGAACTGCACGATCAGTTATTCCTTGTAGGATAAGTAATCTGTATAGCGCTTAAAAATGTTTCATGAAGTCTGGGCGACTATTTGGTCATTTATAGCCTTTTCTTGCAAAATCGTTCATTGATTATATTTGTACAGTTCTTGACTAAACATGTACGACCTAGTAATTATTCAAGTTGCAAAACAAGAGGTAGCATAGGAAGAAAATTAAACCCTGAAAATTCAAGTGAGAGGTTTTGTTGTCAATAATGAGAGCTCTTGACAAATTAATTCAATTTCAAAGAATTCAATCTTGTAGTCGTATGGCCATTAGTTTTATAATTTTAGCATTTCCTCTGTAGTATTGTTGCAGCTTAACATTGGTGCTACTCAGGAAGTCTTACAGGATTATCTTACCAGGGACCTCACTCCGATTTTAGCGGGCCAAACTGTGGGTGTACAGCCTGTGTTGCAATACTAAGAAATAGTCAACTTGTTGTGGCAAATGCCGGAGATTCCCGATGTGTTATCTCAAGGAACGGCCAGGTCAGTTTTGCTTGTCTTTTTTGTTTGAGACGAGAAGATACACACATGAGCATCTCATTCTCTAGTTGAATATAATATAGGCATACAATTTATCAAGAGACCACAAACCAGAGCTTGAAGCGGAGAGAGAACGAATATTAAAAGCAGGGGTTACATCCAAATGGGACGAGCAAACGGAGCTTGGCTCTGATGGTTGGGTTCCCTGTGGTGGAACCAGCCCACCCAGGTTCAAGTCCTAGACTTGGCATGGGCGTTTGCATTTACCTGGATTTATTCCAGGATTATCCGGCGCTATTCTTTCAGTGGTAGGTGACGTGCCCGTCAACAGCGAGGCGCCTGTGGTGACTTCGTCAACCTCAAGATCTGCCGGCTCAGTCCTTCAGAGGTGCTCATAGGGTAGGGTGTGCGTGCGTGCGTTCATAGGGGTGAGTGTATGTGCGTATTTGTGAGCGTCTGTGTTGTACTGTGTTCTCAAAAAAAAAAACATCCAAATGGGACGAGTAAATGGAACTATAAACTTGTCAAGAGCAATTGGTATGCATTTTACCTGTTTTGTCCATATCATCCACCTTTAGATGATTGCTCACGTATGCCAATTCTCTTGTAGGGGATATGGAATTCAAACAGAATAAATTCTTGACTCCTGATAAGCAAATGTTGACTGCAAACCCTGACATAAACACTGTAAGCAGTTCAGCTTCTGCCATTGCTTTAACTCCTGTAGCTAACCTATCGCTATAATTCCTTTTTTGCTGGCAGTTCATATTATTTAATTTTTTTTTTGTAGGTGGAGCTTTGTGATGATGATGACTTTCTTGTTTTAGCATGTGATGGCATTTGGTAAATCCCTCTCTTAGTAATAGGGTTCCATTATTGCACGTGTTTATTTGTTCCATTCAGTCAACATTCAACGAAAGCTACAAGTTCTGATAGCCCAATTTCCTACTTTGTTTAGCATTGAGCTTTCAACATGACAATTTTTTAATTAAGAAGTAATGACCATATGCTCTGATGATCAATAGGGACTGCATGTCTAGCCAACAACTGGTCGATTTCATCCATGAGCACATAAACAAAGTGAGCTACTTCAGTAACACTATACTTGTATGGATTTCATGGTCTTCAGCAATACTTAAGGGATGAAACAAAATGCAGGAGCGCAGCCTTTCTGCAGTGTGTGAAAAGGTGCTCGATAGATGCCTGGCTCCATCAACATTAGGTGGAGAAGGATGCGACAACATGACGATGGTCCTAGTGCAGTTCAAGAAGCCAATTTACCGTGACAATAGCGCCAGTGCTGGCGAACAGTCAGCTGTTGAGGACAAGAATACCAGTGCTAATGAACAATCAGCTGTCGAGAACAAGAATGCCAGTGCTGATGAACAATCAGCTGTCGAGACGCCTGGTGACGTAGAAGTGTCATGAGTCAACCGATCAACTCCACGGTTGTTACTCATTTTCTTCGTTGTTGTCGATCTTCCTGTTCCACTAAACTCTTTCTCTGTATCCAACGCACTAACCTGTACTTTTGTGATCAGCGCGAACGAGGAGAGAACCCGTGATGTCGCAGCCTGGTAAACCTAAAGAATTAATTCTGAATCCTGTTGTGATGTAGTACTGATGTTACAGTGGGTTAAACATGCATGCATGGTGAAGAAATTCCTGTGTAAATATCAACCGTGTGTTGAATTGTTGATACATCCCCAGTTGTTAGACCACGCTGTTTTTTGTGTTGTTTCTCTCCCTGACCAATCAAGTTTTTTTTTCAAATTTCGGTTGTGATGATTCGGTGCGTTGGGCCTTGGACGTAAACCTGACTGTACCTTTGAGTGGAAATGAATGTATTTAGCGCATTACCAAATTAGCTTTTCTGTAAGTTCAGTAAGTATCTGTATCTGATCTCCGTGGACGCTAGTTTTCTTTCGATCTGGACAAGGTCTCCGGTCCAAAATCCTACTCTGTCTGATCAAGGGTAGAAGGATTGTCTGCCAGATAATCTAATGCAGGAACTCGGACCTGCGTCATGGTGAACTAGACAATCTTGATCTACAAGAGAACTTGGGGGAACTAGATGCCTCACTGGCGGAAGGAGCATCACAATGGTCCTGAGTTTTTTGTGGTCGGAGATAAGCAGAGATCGGGACCGTCGTGGTTTCGTGGCGATTTTGAGGGATTCAAAGCCACCTGAAAGACTTGCTGCGCATGTTCAAAGATAAAGAGTTCCTCTGATGCATTTTTACTCATTATCCATTGTTTATTTCAGCGACGTGCTGTCATTCAGATGGCTAGGAACCGCTTAGATTTTCTAAGAGAGACAGTACGAAGTAATTTAACATACAATTGATACTCCCTCCGATCCATATTAATGGTCTCAACATTGTCTAGATATGGATGCATCTAGTCTAAACACTTAACTAGATACATCCGTATCTAGATAAAGTTGAGACCATTAATATGGATCGGAGGTTGTACAAAGAAGAGAATTCACACGAACAAAAAATTCCAACCGGATTTCACACCACAAAGAGCATGCCATCTCTCTCAAACGAGTTTCCAGGCGAACATACAATGGATCTAAAAGGTAACAGAAGCTACACCGTACAACAAACAACAACACTAGCCTGCCGTAGGCTGCACTTAGGCATACGCGCATCAGCAGAGACAGATATGAGATGGGCTTGGACCCGATCGATAGCGCCGCCGGCCGTGGCGAAGAAGAGAGCTAGCTAGCCGGCGTAGATGTGTACCCCGATGGCGACGAGGAAGATGGTGATGAGGGCGAAGAAGAGGATGGTGTGGACGAGGATGGCGAGGCCGCTGGTGTGCATGGTGCCGAAGCCCACGACCCGGCCCTGCGCCGGCAGCTGGAACAGCAGCCCCGGCATGAGCAGCACGAACAGCACCGTCGCGATCACCACCGGACCCCAGTCCGCCATCTCCTCCTCGATCCTGCAAGGCTGCAACGACAAGCAAGCACCGACCACCAAGGCTCTCTCGAGATTCAAACTTGGGAAGAGGAGCGTCTAGAATGAATGGAGTAGGCAGGGAAGAGTAACGTTGGATTTAATAGGGAGAGTGGGGCGGCATAACTGCGCGAGCTTTGGGGAAACGGTCGGCGGGAGGATTCTTGCTGACGCGTGTGCTAAGATAAGGACGACGTGGGTGGGCCACGCGGTGTGCTCACGGAGCGACACGGAAGCGTTCTACGAACTCCACCGAGGGTGCTGCCTGTAGGAGGCCGACATGTCATACACGGCGGGTGGAAAGGCTCTTGTGGTGGGAGCAACGGGCGGCGCGCACAGCCACGCGCGTGAACATCTCGAGAGCACACGTCTCCACCGACTCCGTCGACCGTTTGGATCGGAGCGCTATTTTTTTTTCCCATGATCGTCTGACATCAAACGTCTCGTACCAAGAGAATGAGAGAGAGGGTCTCTGGCTCTCGTGCTCCACTACTCCTGATTTCTTTTAAAAATTCCAAAATGCTATTTCATCACGAAACTTGACACATATTTTAAAAACATGCGTATGTTCGTCACCAAAAAATTTCAGAATTTTAAAAAAATGTTATATATTTTTAATTTCGTTTAATATAACAGGAGCATATGAGCTCGGGAGACAAAACACCTTCTAGATTTGTCTTTTTTTTACATATCACGTACGAAAAGACATTTTGTTGCAAATTTGGTCGTACATAGTAGACATGTACATGCACTTTTATTCCTTTTCCCCAGAATGTTTTGAGTCGTAAAAATGAACATCTTGAATTTTTTAAATGTGATTGCGGGAGCTATAAATAATTTCCGTACCAACTCATTTTTTTGAACTGTTGTCAGCTTCATAGCGTGGGAAAAGACAGTGGGTAGAGAATGCTGCTCAGTTTGATAGCTTGAAAGTTTTCTTTGACCCATTCAGCTGTTAAAACAGGATCTTGCCAAGATTAGGTGGAAGGATGGGGCCTCTCAAAAATTTCAGGTGAAAGATTTATATCTACACTTGAGATCAAATGGAGTTTTCCCTAAAAGATTTTCTAGGATCTCTAAATTCCCTTTAAAGTCAAGATCTTAACCTGACTTAGGTTGAGAAATTGGGCAATTTGTAAAACTAGTAATCGTGCCCGTGCAATGCACGTTTTACATTTATTTCTCACCCCTTTCCGGCTCCTTATCTCTGAATTTTTGACTCCACGGTCATGAGCGATTAATGCAAACATCGCAGAAACATACTTCAAACATAGAAAATTTGTAATTTAGACATACAATTTGTCTAAACTCAGCGGTATCATTGAGGTTCACTCCAATAAAAATCACTCAGCTGATTATATTAAATAATAAAAAGACATAATCTTGCAATACATTTATTGAGAAAATATATCACACAAAATAAATGAGGTTTCACACGACACACTCAAAGTGTTATAATTTATTACGGACCACTCAACTTATTATTTATTCCGGACCTGCCTTCTAATCAAGTTCGTCCATCTTGTTAGATGAATGGTTCCTATTGAGTCATATTTTTTACTGTCGGAAGAATCGTTCCTTACTACTCTCTCTGTTCTATAATCTTAGACATTTTCTGGCCACACGAACTGACATATCGATGTTTATATTTGGATAGAAAAAAAGGGAATTTTTTTCTATCGGCCACACAGCCATGGCGGGCCTTGTATGGCAATTAGTTGCGTGACCTATCTCTGATTCTGAGTCTACACATTTCAATGTACTCCCATTTCCCATGATGACCTAATCAGACATGTGCCTTGTGAGGTGCGCCTGTGTGTAACATAGTGACCGTGAAAGAAAGACATGCATGAGCACAAGATAATGAAGTGCGAAAGTACTTGAGCATAATAGGTACCAAACATCTTGAAACAAGAGTGAAACGGTCAGTCCTCTTGGTGTACCAAATGTTCTGCATCTAACTAATGTATCAGATTCATTCAAATATAAGATAAATTTATATTCCACAACCATGGCTGCAAATAGGATTGTACATGAAAGATACATGTTTTGAAAACTACCCTCTGTATTGCCCTATAGTAGGTCAGTTGAGAGTCTTCCAGTTAATTCTCATGTTCTCACTCTTGTCCCAGCTCCTCAACTGGAATTCCACAGATGTTGACGCATATCTTGTGTAGGACAGGAATTGGTGTTGCTGGTGGCACTGGAGATGTAGAACCCAGAACGTCCTTACTGATCGACAACATCAAGTTTGTGGCGAGCAATGAAGAAGAAAATGCCTGAAGAAAAAATGCCAGGACATAAAAGAATGATCTACACTGCTACAAGATATTGGGCAGTATTTGACAATCAGATATAAACTCACTTGTAATGACGCCTTTTCTCACCAATGATAGCACAAGAGAAACATACGTAATCGATGCAGTTTATGAGAATGAGATTGTTCTTCATTAGCATCGCATCTGTTTGTAGGATGATTTTTCCAATGCCATCTTCATAGAGACAATAAGTTTCTGTTGGACTGTGTTATGGGACCCTCATCTATGTTAACTAGGAGTGATCCATGCAGTCTTTGACATCCCACTATTCTCTGATTTCTGATGTTCAATACTAGCTTTAGTCAACTGCGGTTGATTATCCGTTATGGCCATCGGAGAGCAGTCACCAAATTGTCTTCAAGATGCATATAGTTGTTTATTATTTTATTGCTTTTCTGCTGATTGCCTTCTTGAGTAGCCATTATAGTTATGCATACTATTTTGGTTTAGTTAGGGGGCATATAGAGATGGTGACCTTGTCACTTAGGGTGTTTCAAGTAGAACAACAATCTTTTAAAGACAAAAATAGATAACAAATTGTCTTCAGCTAGATGTACTGATAGAAAAAATGTCAAAATTTATAATTCTGGCCGCTTTTAGCTCTACAAAAATAGATGCCATGAAATGTCAAGATAGTTTATGCTGGCAGCTTGTAGCTCTACAAAATACCAACAAGGGGAGTGTATACATTCAGAATTATGTATAGTTTTCATTTTTAATACAATTTGGTAACATGCATGGTACATATAATTTCAAAAAAAACAACCGCCAACAACACTAATGAGACATGATGTAAAGTTCCAACAACCATCTAGGAGTGTAGGTATCTCTTTATGGAGTTCGAAGCTTAATTTGTTTTTTGTTGTATTAATATGAGTTTTGGCAATTTCTTCTTATGGGTTTTCTTTAAGCCTAATCAACACATTCTTTGTGATGACAGGTGATTGAGACATGGCAGGGCGGACTCACAAGCCGGGCGCCAAGGAGAAGCAGCTCGCGTCGAAGAAGAGTGTTGCCAAGGAGAAGGAGCTCCTCATCAACAAGCGGCCCCTCACCGGGTCGTCAAGGAGAAGCGGACTCACAAGGTGGGCAATGTGTCTAAACTATACGCGCAGGGTGCTGATGGGACTCCCGTGCTCATTGGAAGGAAGCGTGACCGGGCAGCTACGGAGGAGACTTCCGCACGGCGTGGTAGACCCACGGGATCCACCAAGGCGCCCCGGGGTAGGCGCCCTCCTGCTCGCTTGAGTAGTCCTCTGCCCTCGGTGTCGTCTTCCGAGTCAGAGGAGGGGGAGCTGCCCGAGGAGCCCTTGGTGGAGGAGGATGCGGGCTCTTTGCCTAGTGATGATGACTACCAGGACCGGCTCTCGGAGGTGTCAGAGGAGGAGGAGCAGCAGCGTGAGGAGAGTGAGGAGAGTGAGGAGGATGAGGATGCCGTGGCGGATGAGGATCTCTTGACAGATCATCCACTAGACTTGATCGGTGTTGTGCGCGAGGGTAAGGTGTACTTGCGAGGGCCTTCGAGCTTTCCAGAACGCAAGTCACATGGCCTACTTGATGTCTCATCAGATGCGTAAGTGTTGGTTGAAAATGTTGTTACCTTCTACTTTAGTTACCTTTTCATCACAAGCATTCTGACTTATGTTTTCGGTATGTGCAGGTCATTCAAGTGGGTGGGCCCAAAGTGGGAGCGCTTACCTTCAGGCGTCCTTGGCCTTCTTATCAAGAGGCTTTACCCTGGCATTATCGCCTTGAAGAAGGATGGAGTCGCCACTGGTGAAAAGGTGCCCGCTTGGTCTTGGAACCACTTCACGATGGTGCCCGACTCCACCCACGGCCACCTCGGCATGCGGCTGATCACCGAGTTCTGGGTTAGTAATTTATATAACTTTACTACCTTAATACCAAGAGTTTGGATTTCATCGTGCTAACCCCTTTGTCGTATGCTCAATGTTTGTAGGACTTTTTCACACTCGTCGATGGTGAAGGTAAAGCGGAGGCGGCTGAAAAGGTGCTGATTAAAATGGCGAAGAAGCTCATCCCCGACCAGCTTTACGAGGCCCGTATTGCCGCTGTTGTCCAGTTCTATGCAGAGTATATGCACAGGACAATCACCAAAGAGGACGCTAGGCCCATACACATGTCGAGAGCCCAGTACTTGAAGGTAACCACATATATTTTCCTACTATTCTCCACATGACTTGATGAATAGTTCTACTCATATGGATCTTTCTTGTGTCAAATAGGTGATTCCTCAATGGCTAGCCGCCCATAAGCCTTGCTACAAGAAGATTGTAGACAAGTGGGTGTCAGGAGGGTTCCAGGTGCAAAACAAGTCGGCACGGGAGAAGCGGAAGATGGTAGGCGACCACGGAGTCCACCGTCAAGGCCCCCTCACACTCGACGGCCTCGTGGCACACAAGGTAAGAAATCATTTTTGTCCTTTCCATTCAAGTTTTTATTTCTGTCCCATAATATTTTTATTTTTTCTTTGACCTCAATTGTATGCTTCCTTTTGGTGTCAATTAATTGTAGGAGTTAAAGGAGGGAGTGAAAAAGACGAAGATGCAAGTGTTCGTTGAGACCCGGAGGCCAAAGAACCCGGATCCGGCTAAACCCTTGGAAGAGCAGTGGATCACCACCACCGCGAAGAATCAACACAAGAACTACTGCTCCAAGTTCAAGGAGGTCAACGGTGACGCGTCCGATCCTTTGACCTCTCCTTTCGACCCCAAGGTTGCTATGCTCGCGGGACAAGGCAAGCTGAATGGCCGGCCTTATATTGGCGGTGCTTCATTCGATTCATCGGGCATCCCATCACTTGCCGAGATTCGTGCTAGGCGTACGAGCTCAGCGCCCGAGATCGAGCGCCGCCCAAGGGTCGGACTTGATGCCATTGCTGCAATGGAGGTACACGTGTCGTTTTTCAACCATCTTTTCCACTATTGTACATGTTTGCATCGCCATGACCGCTTCTTTTACATGGTTGCAATCCTCTAGGCTGAAGTTGAGAGAAATAGGAATCTCGCGGCGGAGGCTACGGCGAGGGCGCAGGCTGCAGAGGAGAACAACAAGCAAATGCATGCACATATGTCAAGCCAACAAGCATGCCTCCAGGCCCTTATGTCGGTAAGTGCTTTAACTTTTTCTTTCAACTAAAGCATGTGCTTGAACTTTGCGAACTAACCCTCCTCTTCGGTTTGCAGAGGATGCCCGCGGATTCGTCGCTTCCTCCTTTACCTCCTCTTCCTCCACTAGTTGCCCCCCTACTCCTCTTGGTAAGTTCTCTTGGGACTAGCTAGGCAATAATTCATCTTTTGTTTGCTTACTCGTCTAATGTGAATCTTCATAGGAGCATCGATCGGCTGGATCCCACACTCCCACGGATGGTCAACACGGAGGGAATGGTGGAGGTCAAGACGGAGGGAATGGTGGAGGCGGAGCTGCAAGCCCATCATCGGCGCCAACGGCCTCCAACAACCCCGAGTGAATATGTGGCATTGGTCTGCTGGCTGTGAACTAGTGGCATGTATTTTGGACATGTTTAAACTTGTGTTGTCTGCTTATGAACTTGTGGACTTTGTTTCGTGAACTTTTGGACCATTTGTGCTATACTTTGTTATATGTGTCTCATTTTAATGTTCTGGTTGTGCTGGGGGTGATCCAGTGTTAGAGATGAAATATATATGCATACTGTTTTTTTGCAAATGCAGGGATTCGTAAAAAGCATTGAAAATCTGGACCAAACATGCCTTCGCCGTGAAGGGCACTCGGCGAAGACGCGCTACAGGTGCCATTTGGTCACCTGGGAAGGCACTTCGCCGTCCAGTGCATCTTTGCCGAGTCAAACACTCGGCGAAATGGTGCCAAATGGTCACCTGGGAACACACTTCGCCGAGCTCGTTCGTTTTGCCGGGCGGTGCACTCGGCGAAGTGGAGCCAAATGGTCACCCCGTGTGGTCCCTTCGCCGAGCCCTTTGATGAACTGGCACTCGGCGAAGTGTGCGTTCCCGGCGACGCTTGGCACACGGCGAAGCATACTCACGGCGAAGTTGGGCACCGGCGCTCGGCGAAGTCCGGCTCTCGGCGAAGCACCACACGGCGAAGAAGTTCGCCGGCACCCAGTTGGAGGACACGTGGCGCCATCTATGCATTCCTTCTTCGCCGAGTGCCTTCACCACCGGTCTCGGCGAAGTTCTGACACACGCCTGATGTCCATCTGACAAGGGACGATCCAGATTGCCTTTTCTTCGCCGGGTGTCTTGTCTAAATTCTCGGCGAAGAGTTCGCCGTGCATCCCCGACAAAAAGCCCTCGGCGAAGCGGCGTCGCCGAGGCGATTTTCGCCGAGACGTCTCTGCCGAGTACCGTTCTCGGCGAAGTGTTCGCCGAGGCCAATACCTGCCTTCGCCGTGTGTTTTGGCCACACGGCGAAGAGTGATTTTCCAGTAGTGCGATGATCTGGAGCGATCGATTCGTGCAGTTGCACACCACAGTCCAGGCAAACATTGGCAAGAAGAGGCCCAGGATCACCCTCATTGCGCCTTTCGACGGCCTTTTCCTGCCTCTTGAAGACAGTTGCTGTGACACGGAGATACAACAAATAGATACAGTGAATTTCTTGTTTACAGGTCGTCACAGCAGAGTGGTGTGTTCCAAGCCATGTCACGATCTTATCGTCGGTAGCTGCACCACTGGAAATGGCTTTTCCTGGGATTTCATATGCAATCCTACAATGGGTTACTACGAGCAGGTATATCTAGATCCCGATGGGCGTGACTCTTTTCTCGACGGCAGGATCGGACTAGGGTATGATTCAATGATGAACAAGCATGTACTAGTGCGTCTCGTGTACCACGAGAGAAACATGAGTACTAGAGATTACCATTTGGAGTGCTATGTCTATCTCACAGACACAGAATCATGGAGACGAATCAAACCTCCACCGAGACCAGTAGCAGAAATGCAGTCAGCCTACGCCGATGGAAAAATCTACTGGATGGTGGATCCTAATCTTGGGTCGAAGTCTTTTTCTTCTTCAGGATGTGAATTGTTGGTATTGGACATTAGCACGGAAGAGTTCGAGGTGCTGGAAGGGCCTCGATGTGAATATGATCAGATCACGTCCATCGTCGAGCTCTATGGTAATCTTTGTGTTGTGCACTCGGACGAGATCATGAACGCCATGGACATATGGATGTTGGAAGGCGGCATATGGTCTATTGGGTGCAGAGTAGAGCTCGGAGAGTGTTATCAGTACTCGTCGGAGGAGACTAGACTGTTGGATGTCGATCCTACGGATGGGAGGTTGCTCCTCAACACTGGCAAAGCGCTAGGGTATTACGACCCAATGACAATGAGAGTAGAGACCATTTACCGTCTCGTAGGACGTCTAGACCTGAAGTTTGCCCCAGTACTTAGTCACGAAAGCTTGATTTGCCCATATATTCGCGTAGAGACATCGATGTATACATAGTTTCCACGCTTCATGTTTTTAGGTGTGTTCAACTTCAAACCAACAACGTCCTGCTGGTTAATTTGTTTGGCTTCAAACAACAACTCTCACATAAGGAGCAACATCATGAGGTTGCATCGTGCAGTTTGTCTGCGTGCTTATCACAAGTTGAGCAGAATTTGTATAGGGGTTAACTTGTGCATTAGGAAATTTAGGTCAGTTGGCCACTTTGATCCTTCGAATATTTTTTCTTGAAGCCTAAAAGGAGGGAACACACCGTTGTTGTCGAGATGCACTATAAGAAGGTTCCTGAATCGTATTAAATGTCATGACAGTCTACTTGCAGGTTGCTCGTTTTGTTGGCATTTGTGGTGAATAACTTTTCAGATCCAAACAAAAGGGAAAATGTTCGTTGTTCAAAATACATGAAAATCCCCCTTGTTGCCACGAAAGGAATCTTTGCCGGAATGGTAATTTATTTGTTTGGATCGGAAGAATGTTCGTTTTTTAAAATATACAATTTTTTGGGGGTTACCTTATTTTCTAGGTAGCTAACAGTATAGCTTGGCGTAGGACATTAGTGCACATGCAACAGTTTGGTGATCAGTCATGAACATCACACTGGATGGACCAATATAGACAGCCAACTGCTCGGCCGGAACTCTTCTACTCTAGGCATTACTCTCCCAACAGAAAAACCGAAAGCTCTCCTCAATTCTGTGCCCGCCGTCTCTTCCAACATCACACTGGATGGACCCATACTCTAGCTGGCGTGTAGGTACACCCTGCGTCTTCTCCTCCTTTGCTTCCTATACATTAGCTAGCTGCTGCAGCACACACACATACTGCAGTTTCAGTCTTATGTGAGTGTCTCTGCTTAGCTAGTGCACCGGTGTTGAGATGGACGCCGCCAAGCCTCGGCAGCAGCAGGAGGAGGAGGCTGAGCCGGCGTCGTCTTCCGAAGCCGGCTAGCCCGTCCAGAACCACCGCGGGTGGAAGGCGATGCCATATGTCATTGGTAAGCAAGCGATTACATCATTTCCAAGCTCCATCTACCGGCCTGCCTCTCTGTGCTCTCGTTACGTATATATAAGACTTGCAGTGTTCATCTCTTTCCGGCCAGCCTCTCCATCGAGTATACTATGCAAATCAATTATACCATAAGATCCATGATGAATGTATTTATAGTTCTTCTGAAACCTGCTATATCTATATATTTTCTATTTGCTCTTACAAAAATAGTGTACCATCTGATCTGATGAACCCACAAGGCCACAAAAGCAAACATTAAAGGAGAAGTAGGAATGGATGGTGACAATAATAATTCAGTTAGTTGCACACCATGCCGTGGCCTCACATGTCCCCCTTGCTTCACTGAGACGACGGGTAGTGCCATAAATCAGCAGCCCTGCCAAGCGTGCAATTATCTTTCTCCTTTTTTTTTCTTCGGAAAAGAGGTAGCACCCTGTTTGTGTAGAGCACAAAAGAAGATACTGAAGGTCTACGCGAATCAATTTCAAATTTACTGGAGTCGAGTGTGGATTATTACTGTTATGAATGAGCAACTCTATTCCAATGGGGTCAAAGGCCAGTACATATACATGTGGTGAACAGTAGAGCTATACACATCTAATACCCCCCCCCCCCCCCCCTCAAACTCATGGTTGATCAACAACACTGAGTTTGGAGAGAAAGAACCCATGCTGCGCTCGAGTCTGTGCCTTCGTGAAGAAATCCGCCAGCTGTAACTCAGAGGACACATAGTGAAGAGCAAGAAGCTGGTCCTGCACAGCAGCACGCACAAAGGAGGCATCGACACCGATGTGCTTGGTGAGCTCATGCTTCACCGGGTCACGCGCAATGCTGATAGCACCAGTACTGTCTGACAATAGAGGAGTCGGTGCAGCAGCAGTAACACCAAAATCCTCGAGTAACCATCCCAACCAGGTCACCTCAGCCGTCAACATAGCCATCGCTCGCAACTCAGCCTCTGCACTAGAGCGGGAAACTGCAGTCTGCTTCTTCGTCTTCCAGGCAATGAGAGATCCTCTAAGAAAAACACAATAGGCAGACAGCGAGCGGCGATCAGAAGGATCACTAGCCCACGTAGCATCAGAATAGGCCTGGAGCTGGAGAGAGCTGGAGCGAGGAAAGAAAAGGCGACGGGAGATCGTGCCACGAAGATATCGGAGAACACGAAGGAGGTGACTATAGTGGACAGAGCTGGGAGTTGAAACGAACTGACTCAGAATGTGGACAGGGTATGATATATCTGGACGAGTGACAGCTAGGTAGACAAGGCTCCCAACAAGGTGGCGATAGCGTGTGGGGTCTGTGAGGGGATCACCATCAGTAGCACGAAGCTGAACATTGAGCTCCATAGGAGTCTCAGCAGTGCACTCATCACCAAGGGCGGCACGAGTAAGAAGATCTTGAATATATTTTTCTTGGGAGATGAAGAAGCCATCAGAAGTCGAAGAGAGCTCAATCCCGAGAAAATAGCGAAGAGGACCAAGATCAGACATCAGGAACTGCTCACGGAGGCGGGCCTTAACAAAGGCAATATACTCAGGGTCGTCGTCAGTAATGATCATGTCATCAACATATAAGAGGAGGAGCGTCCGACCACGAGGTGAGGTGTGGACAAACAACGCGGGGTCATGGTCGCTAGGCGAGAAACCAGCGGCAGTCACCACAGAGGCGAAACGCTCAAACCAGGCGCGAGGGGCTTGTTTAAGGCCATAGAGGGAGCGCCGAAGACGGCATACCATACCATCAGAAACAGAGTACCCCGGTGGTGGCTGCATATAAACCTCCTCACGCAACTCACCATTGAGAAAAGCATTCTGGACGTCAAGCTGAGACACAGACCAATGACGAACAGAAGCCACAGCGAGAAGAGTGCGAACAGTGGTCATGTGGGCGACGGGAGCGAACGTCTCATCATAATCACGTCCATGCTCCTGCTGAAAGCCACGAGCCACAAGCCGAGCTTTGTAACGCTTAAGAGAACCATCGGAGCGAGTCTTGATCTTATAGACCCACTTGCATATGATGGGACAAACACCAGGAGGAGGGGAAACCAGATCCCACGTGCCAGTGCGCTCAAGTGCAGCAATCTCCTCAGCCATCGCAAGCTGCCATTCAGACTGAGCCATGGCATCCCGATAGGAAGAGGGCTCAACAACAGCCGAAAGACCAAACTAGGAAGGAGAATAGCGATCAGGAGACCGTAACGAAGGCCGAGAACGAAGATTATGAACCGGTGTACACGGGGAAGGTAGCGCTCCGGAAGTAGAGGGCATGTCAGAGGGATCATCCTCAACACGAGGGCGACGAGTGTAGTGGAGAGGAAAGGGAGAGAGGATATGATGCACTGGAGAGGGAGGTGGCGAGGGAGGAGAAGAGGATGGTGTCGAAAGTGTATGAGGGACAGTGGGACTCGGCGGAGGTGGAGGTGGAGGAGGAACATGAGGCACAGAGGGAGATGTGTCGGGAAGCATAAGGAAGGAGATATCCTCCACCGAAAAGGTCGAGACGGTAGGACGCGGATAGTATGAACGAGACTCATCAAAGGTGACATCACGAGAAATACGGAGCCGACGAGTAACAGAATCCCAACATCGATAGCTGTCACGCCCCGGCTAGCGGAGAAATAATCGCGACAGCCCGCCGTATACTTATGAAATAAAAATACCTCATAAGCATACAAGGCGTAAGTAGTATTTCTCTAAAATTAAAAGCACAAGACAACACCAGGTTCCATTTATTCATGAGTACATCATATCTTACAAAGAAAAATAGCTAGGCTAGAAGGTACTCCATTCAATCGGTGAGCATGCAACAAAGGCATCCCCTGTTTTATTCATGTCTAAAGTAAAACCGTAGCCCAACACCACGAGTCCTAGGCTAGTTATTTCCTATGACTTCCATTGCCTCCCCATCAGATTCATGTTCCTTAAACACTGCACATACCAGAGAAAAGAAATTGGCCATGAGTATGTTGAGACATACTCAGCAAGGATTAGAGAATAATTAATTAAATGACAGTTAATAATTTCCATAAATATGTTAGGAAGGCTGATGTACATGAAATTAAATACTTGAAATTAAATCAGCGGCGTAGCAATACAAATAAAAGTAAACACCACAAGCACACAAAAGACCGTCGTAATCTCCACCCATGGTAGTACCCATCTCCGAGAATCACGACGCCGAGTCCCCTACTTGTGTGAGGCACATCCATCTCACACTAGTACCGGTTTTTAACCGCGTACCGTTATTTCAGGTATCGACCGCCTCGGGCTTGGTACGCCATACATACCATGATCACGACGGTGTCATTCACAAACAAATCATGCATAGCATTCAACATCACAAAGTATTCTTCACATCACAAATATTCACAAGCAATTACGTTTATATCACATGTAACATATAAGGACATTTTATGTTGTTCAATCAAGATTATATATTTTAGAAATTATTTGTAGAAGAAACCGGTATGCACAGCCTTGCCTGATCAGATTCTTCTCTGCTACCCTTGGCTCTCACCTAAACAATTTGTACAATTACATTAGCTATAATTTTAATCAGTCCAAACAATCATTAATTCATGCCATGTACTAGTAGCAATGGGATGAGACCTGATATGACATGAACAGCTAGCTACGTCTCTACCCTGGCAAGAATCAATCCATCATCCATTGATCAAACATGCATGCAAGCTAGCAATTTCCTACGATTCATGTGCAGCACCAAATAGTACCAGTGTACTTATTACTAGTGCAGAATAGTTCACAAGATGCATGCACACTCTAGTAGTACTAGTAGCTCATATTAACAAGTTCAAGCATAATGGATTTGGTACTAGTTAGTGATACAGATTCAATCGGAGCATGCTTGACGCATCTGATTAGTGTATTAGTGCTACTTAAAACAATCGATCTCGCAACATTTAAGAAACTTTACTCATATAATGCATACAGATTAAGATCCATCCCAGGCGATGCAAGAACTTGCAGATCTATGGAAGAGAGAAAGAGAGGAGCTAGAATAACTAGCTATGGTACACATGCATGATGCTAGACTAGGGATAGGGATCCGGTGGTGCTGCTAGCCATACCTTGTCTCAGCTTTTCAGCTCGGACCAGGAGGTTAGCAAGCAAGGAAGGGATTTGGGGAATTTGCACCGTGTGCTGTGCGATGGGATGGGCGGCCGGCAGGGGGTATTTATAGCTCGGAAGCACAGCTATAAGAGTGACATCTGGTGCAGTTGAAGACTAGGTGGATTAGCTTATCTGGTCCTGTTACCACCGGTGAGCTCACATCCGAATGTTTATCCCCTGGTTCGTAAGCTGAGATATTTTGGGGATTACGTGGGTGCTACTTCTTCTTCTTTTCTTTTTATATTTCTTTTTCTTTTGAAAGCTAACTCTATGTATAAACTGGTTATACTGCTACATAAATTAAGAAGTGCACTATTATTCAGTGTCAAGGTCCAATTATTATTATTATTTTATTTTATTTATGATTTTTTTTTCGGATATTACATCCTTCCCTCCTTAGAAAAATTTCGACCTCGAAATTTTACGTACCGTTATTTTTCGAAGAGGTAAGGGTAAATTTTTCTTAAGTCATCTTTTTTTTTTCCCAGGTGGCTTCATCTTCGGTGTGATTACTCCACTGTGCTTTGACAAACCGAATATTTTGACGTCGGGTCGCGCGGTCTTTAAAATCCAATATGCGAGTAGGGTATTCTTCATATGTTAAATCTTTTTGTAATTCGGGTAGATCCAGCTCCACACTTTGATGCGACGGTTTCAGACATTTACGTAGTAACAAAACATGAAACACATTGTGCACGCCTACGAGAGAATCTGGCAGCTCTAGCTGATACGCAACTTCTCCAATCCGTTTGGTGACTCGAAAAGGACCAATATACCTTGGGCTCAGTTTCTTGCCAAGTCCAAATCGTTTGATCCCATTCATAGGGGCTACCTTTAAATACACAAACTCTCCTTCTTTAAAATGAAGGTCTCTCCTTTTGCCCTCTGCATAACTTTTCTGTCTGCTTTGTGCGGCTTGAAGTCTCTCACGTATAAGTCTCACCTTTGCTTGCTTTCCTCAATTAAGTCAGGTCCTAGAATTTTTCTCTCCCCAACCTCGTCCCAACAAATGGGTGCTCGACACCTTCTTCCATATAAAGCTTCATAGGGAGCCATTTTTATACTCGACTGATAGCTGTTATTATATGCAAACTCAGCTAAAGGCATATAGTTGTCCCAAGCTCCTTTAAACTCCAAGACACATGATTAAGCATGTCTTCTAAAATTTGATTATCCGCTCAGTTTGCCCGTCGCTTTGGGGATGATATGCTGTACTGAAATCTAGTTTGGTCCCTAACGCTCTGTGCAAGCTTTTCCAAAAATTTGAGACAAAGCGAGGGTCTCTATCTGATGCAATACGCAAAGGAACACCATGAAGGGATACTATTTCCTTGATATATAACTTGGCCAGCTTTTCTAGAGAGAAAGTAATCTTCACCGGTATGAAATGTGCGGACTTTGTTAATCGATCTACTATCACCCATATACTATCATTTCCAGAGGGTGTCTTCGGTAGCCCGACAATAAAGTCCATACTAATTTCTTCCCATTTCCAAAGTGGTATCGACAAGGGTTTTAGAAGTCCAGCTGGTCTTTGATGTTCCGCTTTTATGCGTTGGCATACATCACACTCCATAACAAAATTTGGCTATTTCTCTTTTCATGTTATTCCACCAAAATGTCTTTTTAATATCCTGATACATTTTTGTGCTGCCTGGTGCATAGTGTATACAGAGGAGTGTGCTTCCTCCAAATATACCTTTTTAGATCAGAGTCGTTAGGCACACAGATTCTATCTCTAAAGCATAGAGCCCCACTGAACCAATATTAAATTCGGATGGTCCTCCTTCACTTATACTTTTCTTTAACTTTTCAAGATCCTGATCAACCATCTGTTTTGCTATGATCATCAGCCATCTATTACAAGCTTAAATAAATTAGCTAAGTTAGCCAAGGCAGAGAGTAGTCACGTCAAGAAAAAGAAAGATTTTTGCAATCAGAAACTCCACACACTGTTAATTTGTTCGATTATGTAAGCAACTGGTACAGGTCTAGTCCAATAGTGAGTCTAAAAAAAGGCAGTGTAGACCACAGTCTAGATATCAATGGAACATGCATGTATGCACGCAAGACTGACTTTAATTCTCACCGTTGCCTTGCAACTTGCATGCATGCCTCCCAACTTGCATGCACGATGTACTACTAGGTGAGAGAGATGGGATTATTATATATTCTTCACTTAGTCATGTTCCAAGTTTCACAGCTTGTCTTAGTAATCAAGGAAAATTTCGCCAGATGCACATGTACATTTTAAAGAGTGTCGTACAAATATGGCACTAAATATTTTTGGGTCATGTGTCGAGCATGAAGTGTTCACAGGAGATTTCATAACACTACAAAGAACAGTACCAAGTAGAACAAACGATAGTGAAACAAACATCCATCTTCCACTTCATGCAGATTAAAGACTAGATTCTGAAAAGGAAAATGCACAAATAACATGGCTAGTAGTTCCATAACATCGACCAGCAGACTATAGGTTATTTCACAGCATGGTACTTTTCCTTCCCAGACCCAAGACGCATGACTAGGGACATCCCCACCACTCTTCCACCGTGTCTTGCAGCCCAAACTACTGCACCACCCACACTCTACTCCCTGCAAGACTTTATTCTATAGGATACTAGGTACGACATAGGTACTGCTCAAACTGCTGCTGCCCCTAGCTTAGGAGCTACCACCAGAGCTTCCATCTCCATGCTGCCGAGATGCAACAGTGTTCTTCAGGCTACGAATGCGACGGTAGAACCTGTGGGACATATGCTCCAGAAAGGCTATCTCCCTTTCACTAGAACGGACAATGTCCATCAGCTCGATACACAGGTGTTGAGTCTCGGTCAGCTGGCGTAGTTCCTGATTCTGCTTCTGCTGGTACTCCAACACATGGAAATTGATATCTCTAATCTGGACCTGACGCTCAGTGGCTAGAGCATAGGTGACCACAAAGACGCCGTCTGTACGGCGCTCCGGCATTGTTGCACCTACAGCATAGCGCAGAAAGGAACACTATCACCTGGACCAAGGTCAACCTGAACCCCTACGACAACCATCTCCTCCGGGCCAGGCCTCCAGCTAACAACTGGTGCCCCCAGACCAATCCACCAAAAATTCCTTAGCTGGAATCTCCACATACGCCATGCCTGATTTGACAACACACAACCTGCATGTTAGTAAAACAAACAAAGCATCCCTGGCTACACCTTTTACCTGCAAGCTACTACCTAGTCCTACCATGCAAACAAAATGCTAATGCACAAGCAACGACAAAAACTTTAAACAAACCAGTACACATCCTATGATATTAGCGCAATATGGTCACCATCTACCCCAGATGTTCCTACTTGTTATTGACCTTCCAAGGTTCCTATTTCTTTTCTAACCCTAAAGATTTTTATTTAAGTTTATATTAGTAGATTATGTGGAACCTGTGCTCTGATACCACAAAAACTGTCACGCCCCGGCTAGCGGAGAAATAATCGCGACAGCCCGCCGTATACTTATGAAATAAAAATACCTCATAGCATACAAGGCGTAAGTAGTATTTCTCTAAAATTAAAAGCACAAGACAACACCAGGTTCCATTTATTCATGAGTACATCATATCTTACAAAGAAAAATAGCTAGGCTAGAAGGTACTCCATTCAATCGGTGAGCATGCAACAAAGGCATCCCCTGTTTTATTCATGTCTAAAGTAAAACCGTAGCCCAACACCACGAGTCCTAGGCTAGTTATTTCCTATGACTTCCATTGCCTCCCCATCAGATTCATGTTCCTTAAACACTGCACATACCAGAGAAAAGAAATTGGCCATGAGTATGTTGAGACATACTCAGCAAGGATTAGAGAATAATTAATTAAATGACAGTTAATAATTTCCATAAATATGTCAGGAAGGCTGATGTACATGAAATTAAATACTTGAAATTAAATCAGCGGCGCAGCAATACAAATAAAAGTAAACACCACAAGCACACAAAAGACCGTCGTAATCTCCACCCATGGTAGTACCCATCTCCGAGAATCACGACGCCGAGTCCCCTACTTGTGTGAGGCACATCCATCTCACACTAGTACCGGTTTTTAACCGCGTACCGTTATTTCAGGTATCGACCGCCTCGGGCTTGGTACGCCATACATACCATGATCACGACGGTGTCATTCACAAACAAATCATGCATAGCATTCAACATCACAAAGTATTCTTCACATCACAAATATTCACAAGCAATTACGTTTATATCACATGTAACATATAAGGACATTTTATGTTGTTCAATCAAGATTATATATTTTAGAAATTATTTGTAGAAGAAACCGGTATGCACAGCCTTGCCTGATCAGATTCTTCTCTGCTACCCTTGGCTCTCACCTAAACAATTTGTACAATTACATTAGCTATAATTTTAATCAGTCCAAACAATCATTAATTCATGCCATGTACTAGTAGCAATGGGATGAGACCTGATATGACATGAACAGCTAGCTACGTCTCTACCCTGGCAAGAATCAATCCATCATCCATTGATCAAACATGCATGCAAGCTAGCAATTTCCTACGATTCATGTGCAGCACCAAATAGTACCAGTGTACTTATTACTAGTGCAGAATAGTTCACAAGATGCATGCACACTCTAGTAGTACTAGTAGCTCATATTAACAAGTTCAAGCATAATGGATTTGGTACTAGTTAGTGATACAGATTCAATCGGAGCATGCTTGACGCATCTGATTAGTGTATTAGTGCTACTTAAAACAATCGATCTCGCAACATTTAAGAAACTTTACTCATATAATGCATACAGATTAAGATCCATCCCAGGCGATGCAAGAACTTGCAGATCTATGGAAGAGAGAAAGAGAGGAGCTAGAATAACTAGCTATGGTACACATGCATGATGCTAGACTAGGGATAGGGATCCGGTGGTGCTGCTAGCCATACCTTGTCTCAGCTTTTCAGCTCGGACCAGGAGGTTAGCAAGCAAGGAAGGGATTTGGGGAATTTGCACCGTGTGCTGTGCGATGGGATGGGCGGCCGGCAGGGGGTATTTATAGCTCGGAAGCACAGCTATAAGAGTGACATCTGGTGCAGTTGAAGACTAGGTGGATTAGCTTATCTGGTCCTGTTACCACCGGTGAGCTCACATCCGAATGTTTATCCCCTGGTTCGTAAGCTGAGATATTTTGGGGATTACGTGAGTGCTACTTCTTCTTCTTTTCTTTTTATATTTCTTTTTCTTTTGAAAGCTAACTCTATGTATAAACTGGTTATACTGCTACATAAATTAAGAAGTGCACTATTATTCAGTGTCAAGGTCCAATTATTATTATTTTTTATTTTATTTATGATTTTTTTTTCCGGATATTACAATAGCCCTTGTGCTCATCACTATAGCCAAGAAAAACACACTCAGCCGACTGAGCGGTCAATTTGGTGCGTTCGCGGGGAGCTAAGAGAACATAGCACACACACCCAAACATGCGAAGAGATGAGTAGTCAGGAGAACGACCTGAGAGACGCTCCATGGGGATACCACCCTGCAAGGCAGCCGAAGGCTGGATGTTGATAAAATAGGTGGTTGCGAAAACAGCCGCAGCCCAAAAGTGGGGAGGAAGAGAGGCAGCGATCATCATCGCATGAGCCGTCTCAAGGAGGTGGCGATGCTTGCGCTCAGCAACGCCATTATGAGCATGGGCACCAGGACAAGAGAACTGGGCAAAAGTACCCTCCTGAGCAAGAAAACCACGCAACATCTGGAAGATATACTCACCAGCCGAGTCAGCACGAAAAACACGAATGGGCGTGGAAAACTGGGTGTGTACCATGGCAGCAAATCGCTTGTATATAGGGAGAACCTCGCTGCGAGATTTCATAAAATAGAGCCAAGTGTAGCGAGAGAAGTCATCAATAAATAGAACATAGTAGCGATGACCACCTTTCGAATCGAAGGGAGCAGGACCCCATACATCAGAATGCACTAAGTCGAAAGGACGCTGATAGACTGACTCACTCGTAGGATAAGGTAATTGAATCTGTTTGCCAAGTCTACAACCATTACAATGTAAAGATACATCGCCAGAGACAGACCCTAAGACACCTTGATGCACTAGCGAGGACAAGCGAGAGCCACATATATGACCAAGTCGATGATGCCACTGTTGGAAGGACGCAGAGGAGGAGGCAACAAGAGCATGCGAGCTGGCGGGTGTGGTGGCAGCGGAAGGAACACGAAGCCAGTCAACCTCCCAAAGGCCCTGGGCATCATGGCGCCGAGGGCCAGCTCCAACTAGAGCCTTGGTGCGACGATCTTGAACAGAGCAAGAGTCAGGATCAAGAATGACACGACAACCAGAATCAGCAAGTTGAGCAGCAGAGAAAAGATTCATGGTAAGACGAGGAACATGAGAGACACCAGGAACAGAGAAAGACGGAGTAGAAAGAGTGCCACGACTAGCAACAGGAAGCGGTGTGCCGTCGGCAGTAAGAACATTGACAGGAGAATAAAGAGGTCGAAGAGAAAACAGAGCAGAAGAATCAGAAGACATGTGAAAGGAAGCTCCAGAATCCAGAACCCACGGAGATGTACCTGACTGTGTAGGCGGTGGTGGCGGAGCAGCAGTAGTGGAAGCAGTCAGGGAGGCAGCAGTGCCTGTCGAGGAAGAACCCGAGGAAGCCAGTATATGCTTGAGCCGCACAATGTCCTGATCTGTGAGTGATGCAGTAGAGGAGCGACTCAGGTCACACTGCTTCTGGTGACAGTCAGACTCTGGGTGACCCGGCTTCTTGCAGTAGCCACAGAAGGTGTGAGAGCGCCGACCTGATCATGCATAAGGCGGGCGCCCGCTCACCACCCCTGAGGGAGTGGGGAGCAGCGGTGGAGCGGACGACACAGGAGCTCGGGCAGAGAGCACAGTGGGAACCACAAGCAAACCAGCAGAACGGAGACGTGTCTCCTCAGCTCGAAGCTCTGCAAGCACCTCTGATATAGGAACACGACGACCACGGGCAAGCAGGTGAGCACGCCGAGGCTCATACTCTGTACGGAGGCGGGACAGGAACTCATGGACACGCTGAAACTCCAAGTCTGACCTCACTGACTGACAGCAGCGACAAGCACCACAAACAACTGTCCTCAGAGAGTCAAGCTGACGCCAGATGGCAGAGCACTGTGTGTAGAACTCATCAACAGTAGAGTCACCCTGCTGAAGCTCATGCTCCTGACGCACTACAGAAAGGTAGAGAGCATCACCAGAGGGCTGATAGCGCTGACAAAGATAAGTCCACATCGCAGCAGCAGCGCCCAGCCCCATAAACTCAGAGGCAAACTGGGGTAGAACACTAGCAGTGAGGACGGCAGCAGCACGAGCATCATCATTGCACCACTGAGTGTAAACAGACAGAGCATCCCGATCAGCCTGAGAAGCATCAGCGGCAAGAACGGGTGGTACCGGTGGGGTGGGAGCCACAGGAGCAACGGGGCATGGCGGACAGGAGACCTCGCCAGAGAGAACACCCCACAACAGGAGGCCACGCATGTGGATACACATAAAACCCACAAAGTCGGCGTAGTTGGTGCCATCAAAGATCACAGAGCACCGAGGAATAGTAACATAGCCCGAAGAAGACATCACGAGCTTTCTGCTCTGTTGGAATCCGGTTTCAAATCCGGAAATTTCCGGGCCTGGTATGAAATCCGAAATTTTCCGGGCCTGGTACCGGAATCAATCCGGAATGAATTCCGGGTCAGCACCGGGCGAGAACCGGGCGATTCTGGGAGAGTTCAGTACCGATTTTTTGGAATCCGGAATTTTCCGGGATCAGTACCGGAAGCCCGACGCGATGCTCACCTCGTCTCCGTCGATGGTGAGCGAGCAAGCCGGCAGGGGCAGCAGCCCGCAGCGGCGGGGCGGGGCCGGTCGGAGCGGCGGCGGCCGGAGGGCCGGCAGCAGGCCGTGGGAGGCGGCCGGAGGGAGCAACGGAGCGGCGGCGGCCGGAGGACCGGCAGCAGGCCGTGGGAGGCGGCGGCGGACGGCGACGGCCGGCAGCAGGCCATGGAGACGGCGGCGGCCGGGCAGCAGGTCAGCAGGAGGAAGAAGAAGGGCGCAGGTCGGCCGGAGCAACGGCGACGACGGCGACATCACGCGGAGTTGCAGCGCGCGAGGAGGAGGAGAGCAACCTAAGCTCTGATACCATGTTATGAATGAGCAACTCTATTTCAATGGGGCCAAAGGCCAGTACATATACATGTGGTGAACAGTAGAGCTATACACATCTAACAATTACAAGGGTAGAGATGCCGGGAGAGATGCTAGCTGTTCCGTTATCTAAAAATGTCAAAATGATCTACATGAGAGTTACAAGCCTAGCTGGACAACTCACTGTTGCCAACGATTTTGGTTTCCTTCTTCGTTATACCTTGCACAATGGCTTTGTTTTCTTTGTATTGTACATGGTGGTCTAAATCCTTTATAAAAAATAACCTTTATGTGGTTCCAACTTACATTTTTTTAATCTTCTTTCGCAACGACAATGTCGGGTTTTGGGTTTTGTATTTTTCCTGTTTTCTCATATTCCCATCAGTCCAAAACCATGCTGTGTCACATCTTAGAATTTATAAAAATTCAAATGAACAACTTTGACCGCTACAAATTAGTTCAAAATTGTAAGTAATAAAATAAGTTGTCCAGCCGCTTGACGTCCCTCGCTATGGCGCAATGCACTCAACAACCTCCACGTCTAGATGACGCTGACACATGCACCATCTCAACGGCAAGGGTGCAGGTTGCACGGCAATCGCACGGCTACAACGCAGCCGCGCCATGGGACAGAATTTGTCACGGTCTCGTGATAAAATTCTTGTAACATATATAAGACATTTTCAACAAAAAATGTAATGGTATGATGTTATCTAACATTTATACAGTTACTTACTCCCTCCGTTCCTTGATGTAAGGTGTATAGGTTTGAAGAAAAATCCATAATATAAGGTGTATTTGTTATTTATGAACAATTTGACCCATCAAAAAATGAGATCTAGTCTCAAAAGAGGGATTAAACGGATTGTATTCATTTTGTACCTATTAAGAACTCATCTCTCACGATTTTTTCTAGAAAAAATGAGTCTATTGTATGCAAAATACACACGTCTTAATATTCGTACAGAAAACTATACACCCTACATTCAGAAACGGAGGGAGTATTAATTAGTGATCAAATATATCTAGAAGTTTGATTGCATTCTGGAAAGTTCATGTGTTTTGGGACAAAAAGGCAGACATGCAGACATCTAGGATCTAGCACTAATTTTAATAAAACTACAGTTCTTTGTCCAATTTAATTTTGGAGTAGTAATTCTAGTTGTGAGAAATTTGTAACAGTGAAAATGAACTTAATTTGTTGGTGTATGAAACGATACGGACGAGAAGATTTTGCAAACATTGCACTGAGAGGAAATGAATTTAACTGAATTCAGTTTGTTGCTGCAGGGAACGAGACATTCGAGAAACTAGGGATGATGGGGACGCTGTCGAACCTACTAGTGTACCTGACAACGGTGTACCACATGGAGAGCGTCAGCGCCGCCACACTCCTCAACGTTTTCTCCGGCACCAGCAACCTTGCCACCGTGGTCGGCGCCATCAGCGACACCTACCTGGGCCGCTATAGCACCCTTGCCACCGCCACAATCTCCTCTTTCATCGGCATGGTCATCCTCACCCTCACCGCCGCCCTCCACTCCCTCCACCCTCCCACCTGCAACAAAAGACAAGAATGTCAAGGCCCCTCGGGCGGCCAACTCACCGCGCTCCTAGCCTCTTTCTTCTTTTTGGTCGTTGGCGCCGGTGGCATCCGGCCGTGCAATTTGGCATTCGGCGCCAACCAGTTCGACTCACGCACCGCCCATGGTCGCAGTGGCATCGCCAGCTTCTTCAACTGGTACTACTTCACCTTCACCATCGCCATGATGCTTTCGGCCACCGTCATCATCTACCTTCAGAGCAACGTCAACTGGGCGCTCGGTCTCGCCGTGCCCGCCGGGCTCATGGGCCTCTCCTGCGCCGTCTTCTTCGTGGGAACGCCTCTACGTTCGCGTCCGCCTCGAGGGTAGCCCCTTCACCAGCTTCACGCAGGTTCTCATCGCCGCCGCCCGCAAGCGCCGCCTCGCATTACCTGATACAACAACCTCACAATTGTTTGACCCGCCGCATCGGAGAAAGCTCGTCTCCAAGCTCGCCTACACCGACCAGTTCACGTGCCTCGATAGGGCGGCCGTTCGGGCGCCCGAGGATGTGCTTTGTGCCGACGGGAGCGCGTCCGCGGACCCGTGGCGGCTATGCACAGTGCAGCAGGTGGAGGAGGTGAAGTGCTTGGCGCGCATCCTCCCGGTGTGGTCATCTGATCATCTACTTCGTGGTGCTCACTCAGCTCGGAAACTACACCGTGTTCCAGGCGGCGCAGACCGACCGTCATATCTCCGCCAGCAGCAGCTTCGAGATCCCGCAGGGTTCCTTCGTCGTCTTCGATATGCTCACTTTAACTCTTTGGATCCCGGTGTACGATCGCCTTGTGGTGCCGTTGGTCCGCCGGGTCACCAATCGCGAGGGCGGCATCACCCTGCTCCAGCGGATTGGCATCGGGCTGGCGCTCTCCGTCGCCACGATGCTGGTGTCGGCGGCGGTGGAGCGTCGCCGCCGACGGATCGGTTCGACGATGTCGTGCTTCTGGCTGGTCCCGCAACAGGTGTTGGACTGTTGGTGGGGCTATCGGAGGCGTTCGGCGCCATCGGGCAGACGGAGTTCTACTATCGTCAGTTTCCGGAGAACATGCGAAGCGTCGCCAGGGCGGTCTTATGCGTGGCGTGGGCGCTGGCGAGCTACGCCAGCGGGCTCATGGTGATGGTGGTGCAGCGGACTACGGGATGGCTGGCACAGGACCTAGACGAGGGCAGGGTGGATCTGTTCTACCTCGTCACCGCCGCCATCGCAACGGTCAACCTCGTCTACTTCGTGGCGTGCGCGCGGTGGTACAGGTACAACAAGTCCAACGACGATCCCGATCACGATGTCAAAGCTGTATATGTGGCACCGGTTTAGTAGTTTTGTTTGGTTCAGAATTCCATATGCATGCATGGATTCATAGTGGTACATATATAGAGGTTGTGGTGAACATGCCAGCAGAATGATCTGATGAAATAATCAATACACCACGCAAAAGGAAAAGCAGATCAGAGCAGTAGTTATCTTTGTGCAACTTTCTTTGTTTCTTTTATGCTAAATTTTAAGCAATGTCACACCACAATTTTTTTAGCATCTTTTGTACAATAAACAGGGTATCATCCAGTTCACAGGACACATTAAACCACAACTTGTGTCCACAGGAATTCATGTTTCACCATAACCAGCATTCTGTCCACAGGTTTTTTTTAGATAAAGGGAATAGAAAGTTCGAGGCTGATCTGCTTCCAACAATATATTTCACAAAGCCAGCCAATGCTTAAAGGTCCAGAGAAACATAAGGAAAGCTCCTCGATTTCACAGTGAAGGCTTCACCCCCATGAAAAAAAGTTACGCAAAACCATAAATCTTTACCCAGGCAAACATCAACTCCCTTGAGGACAATGCCCTTGAGGAGAAAAGACTACAGATCAATCAGTTTGTGATGACAGAAGCAAAAGGAGAATACACCAGCCTGCATTGTGATGTACTCCGTATTCCTAAAAGAAAGTTCGAGGCTGAACTGCTTCCACAATATATTTCGCAGAGCCAGGCCATGATTAAATGCCCATAGAAACATAAGGAAAGTTTCTGGATTTCAAAGTGAAGGCTTGATCCACATGATTTTTATTTAGGAAAACCTACTCAAATGGCAGGATTTTTCCATTTGATCTCTGACACGAACCACACGGAAATATATTTTTGTTAGTCGTAAATCAGCCACTGTCACCATGTAGGTTACAAATCTTTATCAAGGCAGATATGAACCAAGAACCAGCACACATGACATAACACATTACTCTGGGCCCAAACACTGACCATTCCTGAACCGTTTCCTCCCGAAAAGCACCAAATCATGGAGAAGAAGGACGTCACGACCATGGACGGATCCACATAGGGTCATGGGTGTGCAGATGCACACCCAAATTTTTGGAAATGAAAATCATATATGTATTGCATAATAGGTATATGTCCTAGTGGTGTTGTACTTTTGAGCAAAATAAGTACGTAACATCAATCTAAGCTTATTATCTTATGATTGTGTAGTACTTCTTCTCTAATATCTGCAAAAAAATCGATGATTTATCTAGCTATGGTAAAAAAAGTTTCGATTGTAGCTATTTGAATCGTTTATAGAGTAGCCAAAAAAAGTTTTGAACACCCAAATTCGAAAACCTGGATCCATCCCTGGTCACGACACAATGACCTTGGCGATACAGAGATACGACAAAAGTGCCAAGTTCATTATCCAAGCAAACTCTATTGTGGTTGTATCAGTTAGGTACATTTTGAAGACTTTGGCTGTGTGCATCGTTGTTATGCAGAGGCCGGGTGTAAGTGATATTTCATAATAAAATGCCCTTTATCGAAAAAAGTACATTTTAAGGAATCAATAAAAGGCTTCCATTAAAAAACTCATTCTCCAAACATACCGAAGTTTAGAAAGTAAATTACTTGCCCCTTCTCGTAAACATTTTAATAAATATGGCTGAGTGCATCGGTTGATGGAGAGGCCCAGGCAAATCAAATGGAATAATCCTGCCATTTGTTTTTCCATTTGAGTTGCCCCATCTTGAAAGAAAAAAAAAGCAAAATACTTGCCAAAAGTGTCAACAATGGCTCTACTGAAGTAACAATCATACAGCTATATGACAGAAGGGTATAACATACTAACTGCAACGCTCCAACTATCAGCTTATGGAACCAAACAAACCATTTCAACAATAGAAACACAACTCTTAATTTCTAAGAGCATAAAACATTACTCTCTGAAAAAAGTTAAATATCACCCAAAGAGCATGACAACTAGACTGAGTATCTGATGTTTTTCAATTTTAAAAAGAAACTCTCACGTTTTGTTGATGTCCTATGTTCCTACACTGAATTCCTGGCAAACAAGTTGGATGGCATTTTATTGTGGTAGGGAGCATGGCATTTTCAAATAAGAACGGTTCCTCTCGTTCTTCTTAACGATGCAGACTGAAAATAAATTTGTGGCTAGGTAAAAATAATAGAAAGTTATAATAGAATTGATATAACATAGTTCAGAAAATTAAAACATAATGTTTTGAAGAGATCATTAGAAGCACCACATCATGAAGGCATTGGTGCTACTACGACCATCCCAAATAGCCTGTTCTAGTAGCAGTGCTAGTAAGTATTAGAACTAAGAAAAAGGGCATGACTCACACATGATAGCTGAGCATAGATAGTCCAAGCGCGAAAGAAAACAAGAGCTCTGAACCTTCACACATGCCCTGTGGAGAATGGAGGCTCCTCATCTTTCTTGTTGCATCTCACTCGTCGGAATTGGAATAATGCTTTCTTTGAGGCGATGCCGAGTAAGCTCCATATCATATTGTCTCTTTCGAATATTGGTCATTCTTAATAACTTTCCATCAATGTTGCAGCGCAACACGTGTTTATCATTATAGCCGATCAGCAGCTCACGCTCGTTGAGCGTAGTAATCTCACTCAGAGTTCTCGTCATTGGATTAAGTCCGGTTACCGTTCTCTTTCTCTTTTCCTTTTTGAGAGTAGTTAAATCAAGAGGCCATGACGCCTCTATCGATGACATGTCAATCCGGTACTTGAGGTCCCAGATTTCGGTCTCGTAGTCCTCCATCACCCAAACTTCCATATAGGTGAAGTAGCTGTCCGGGCTGAACAAACCAAGCTTCCCCTCCATGTCAAACAACTTCTCCAAGCAGTCAGAATTGGTGGCGCCACCCATACACCGAAACAACTCGGTAGCCGTGTCGAAAACAATAATCTCGGCACGGCAATTGGACATCCAGTGCAGGTTGCCACGGTGGTGGACCGGCGGATTATATGCGGAGTAAGGATCTCGTGGCAGCGCCTCGAGTAATGCCTGTTCTCGTGAACCCGACAACGCTGTTGACGGTCTAACTTGGATGTTCCTGGACTTGTTGTGTCCAACTGTGACGACATGTAACTTCCTTTCGTTCCTTGTCCAGTCCACAACTGAGGACCAGAGCACCCTGTACTCCCCGGTTGCATGGTGCCGGTAGAGGCCGAGTATGGTGTTTGTCCGCTGAAATTCAGGCTGCGGCAGGGGAGCAAGCTGGCGGATGGCCGGGTTGCAGATGTAGAACCGGGATGATAATACGGACACCACGACGAAGCCATCGCTGGCGGCGTGGAGCCGGACGCAGTGAGCGTTCGAGAGATTCGGCCACAGCGGTTGATAGGAAGCTCTGCCGTGGCAGTAGGCGCGGAAGACGCCGACTCTGTACTCCCGCTCCACGATGGGGAATGACGGCTGGCGGCGGTGGTGGGCGAGCATGAACTCGGGAGTGGAGGTGGCGACGCGCCACGGCTTGCGCACGACGCGGCAGCGGCCGACGTCCCTGGGAGGCAGCAGGATGAGTATCTTGTTGACGACGATCTCCTCGGGCAGGTCGTCCAGCTCGGTAGCGGCGACCATCCTCTCCACTGGCATCAACATCGCCGGTGCTCCGTCGGGCAGCGGGGTCCTGGAGTTTAAGACGGAAGTGGATATTAGAAGAAACAAAAATCCAATAGAGAAAAGCAGACGGAACGTCAGACAGTATCGGCCGCAAGCAGCGACTTGGAAAGAGAAGAAGAGAAAATACTTTGCTCACCGGCGCTGGGACGGATCTCCGGCGAGCAGCTAGCTCCGCGTGAGTGCTCCGGCGAGGGGAACGCCGGCCTTGTTCTGCCTGGTCTGTCAGCGCTCGGGAGATAGCGTGGAAGTCAGACAGGCAGTTACTGGCTTCATTCACGCGCTGACGCAGCGAGGGATGACGAACGGGACGACACGAGAAACAGGGGAGCATCGCTGGTGTTTGTATCCTGGCCGCTCATCACAGATCGGATGGCTGTCACTTGACCGTAGTGCAAACAGACTGCAGCAGCACGAGTCCTGCCCTTTGGCTTCGCCCGTAAGCAGGAACACGTGGAAGCCTCACGAGGAACCAGCAGAGCATCTCTCTGAGCATACGTGTCCCGGTCTCTCAGAGCATCTCAGGAGGAACAGATAGGCACCCACAAGAATGAGATGCTCCAGTCACCGTACACACTTCTCATCTTCTCTCTTCTCACGCCACCGGGAGAAGCAAGCAAATCATCTCGACGACCCAGGGCAGGGCAGATCCATGGAGGGCGGCGGAAGGAAGGAGGAGGTGCCGGCGGCAGCCAAGGCGCAGAGAGGCGCCGCGTCGTTCGGCGTGTCCTTGCAGGAGTGGTTTCAGCACGTGAAGGCGAGCGTGATGGGCGTGGCGCGGAAGGCGACGGCGAGGAGCGAGCAGGAGGCGGCGGAGTCGGACATGCGCGTGGCCAAGGAGCAGGTGGAGGCCACCGACGAGGCCGAGGCCAAGAAGAAGCAGCTCGGCGCCTGATCTCACTTGATTTGATGGGGGCTTGAAGCAGCTCTATACATCGAGCCTTTGTGTACGCAGGAATTGTGATGTGTAAGAACAAGTATGCGTGGTGTAAGATTCCGGGATTCATCTTTGATCCGCCGGTTAGTCTTTGTAACAGTATCGGATCATGGAGTGCTTCTTGAGTTCTTGCCTGCAATCTTGCTAGGGCTTTCGCTAGGTTTTTCCGATCATCCCATGATCTATTTTGTTTCTTCCAGTAATACCTAAGCTAAGCTGCAGTGCACAGACCTGTGGAGGGCGATATGCGCGAAGATGGTCACCGCCCCATGGGGGTGGTCCACAGGGATGATAACTATCCCTCTTACTACGGGGTTTTACCTAGTCAACACTTAGATCCGACTCTACCCAAACTTTTTCGGTTCACCCCAACATTACCTAAGGTTCCAAACTCCACTAACACTCCGGTGCAAAAGTTTCTAAAACGCGTCTCAAATGATTTGTGATACTTGGGAGGCACATCTTCTACATCCATGCAAATTTCAGTATCAAATAAGTAACATTGTATTTGATCCTGAAATTGCGCATAGACATAGATTATAGCCATCTCGAGCACTATAAGTCAGTTGAGAAGCATCGAAACATGTACACCTTAAACTGTATTTTGTATCTATGGTTCTCTCTGTTCGTTGGGATGCGAAAATAGTCCAAGTGCCTCCATATAGTATTACAGATGAGTACACCATTTTGGAAACAGCTACTGGTGAGTACATGCTGCAACTACTGGAAAGAACAATTTCCACACATCATATGTAAAAATAAACATGACTCCCGAAAGCACTAAATGAATTGCAAACTATAGTCAGGTTGGCACACAGGGAACACTACTCATCACCCAGCTACCCATCTCACCCCAGCACAGTACAACTAAACAGAGGGCAAAAATAAAAACTAGATAGAAGTAACCCATAGGGAGCTAATGTACAATTTACAGCAGGCATTCTACATAAAAACATCATCTCCATGTAAAAAAACATGCACTTAGAGTAACAATAACACATTAATCTAGTGAGCAATGTTCTCATGCAAAGTTGCTTGGCCATTAGTAATCAAGTTCGATATCATACAAGCCATCTATTGCACTAGACTGATAGACTTGCAAGATTTCTAACTTTATCACCAATAGCCAAGAAACTTAACAAGAAAACAGTGCTCATATGTATTATTGTTACCCTATTAACTACATATGGATGGTAAGAGAAAAGGCTAGGACGTGATGAAACTAAGATGGGCATATGTACATCAAGGTGTAGTGTTACTCCTCTGGTACAAGTTGACTCACATCATTTGTCATGCCGATGCTTTCCTTATTAGTTTCAACTGGAGTTTCCACTGGGCTATTTTCACGTACATCGGTGTACGTGTTTGTACTTTCTACTTCACTGGCCATGCTTGTGCGTTCTGTCTTAATTTCCACTGGATTTTCTACAGAGTGCCTATCGTCTACTTCGATGGCCATGTCTATGTCACCCTTAATTACCGCTGCAATCTCAGCAGAGTCGTTTGTATTTACCTTACTTTCACAAGGAGACAAACCTTCAGTAGTTTTGGTATCCGTCCTCACAGCCTCTATCGATTTCCAAACCTTGTTTAGTTTATTGTGCTTCTTGCTCCGTAAATGGCCAGCCATGGTCACATTGCTATCGCACCTGACTTTGCAGCGATCGCACCACAGGTAGTTGTTCTTCTGAACAACCTCATGCATCTCTCCATCTACAAGTATGCATATTTTCGTAGGTGCATCACAAGGGTCTATGACACTCTTATTCCCTGTGATCTTCCGCGAGTTGCCTTTGTCATCACTGATCACCTTGCTGGCTCCACACTGGGCCAACTTCGCCTTATGTTTTCTTCCTTCAAGATGCTCATTCAGACCAGCTTCACAAGTTGCACTGACCTGGCATAATGCACAGCTCCAGTCCTTGGTTAGTTTCTGTATTTTCTTTGGTACAGTGGGTCCAACAATTGTATCTGCCTTCCTCTTCATACTCTGGACCTTTGTTTTGGACGAAGGAGCCTGAAATTAACATTCCAGAGCAGTAGTTAACTGGGCGTGCATATGTAACAACCTCCTGATACACTTGAATAAAAACATGTTTTGGTTATTCGCTTGGCTGAAACTAACTCTCTTGATCAGAAGTATCTCTCTACGCATATGGATGTCACCAATTAAAGGAATGCATGGACATGAGTAGAATTGATGGGAAATAATCAATCCTTTTAAAAGCTCTGATCTGAGCCCTGATGTACCCAGTAAGCAATACTACATTACTACTACAGAAACCTCATAACCTTCACAAAAGAGTGGCGAGAACTGACATGAATCTACAGCCTGTTCACATGTCACCCTTTTTTTCGACCAAGGAAAAACTCTCTTTCCCACTCAAGTTAAACCCATGTACCTATCATATAATTTTTCTGCGTATTTCTGTTATCTAAAAGCAATTATCAGGAGCTATTACACTGAGATTTGGTGCTGCACTGAAGCTACCAGAAAAACAACCCTCCAGATAACAAGGATTGCTCACTTGATGAGAGATCATGAACTTTCTACAGAACTAATTGTTGCTGCTAAGTTAAGTCCAAGCCAAGTGAAATAATCATGAAGTGTATCGCAACATTAAGCTAAAAAGGAACATATAATGTGCAGAACTCTGGAAGGACAGAGCATAAATGCAGAAATAACTTATGAGCCAGGTAACACTTTTTATGCCGAATCTGGAAAAAAGAAACTTCAAAGTACGAATGACAACATCGTACTTGTCTGAACAATCTAAAGAGGAAATGTGTGCGCCCATACCTGGGATGGCCCGGAGGACTCGATCTCAAGCAGCTTGAGCTTATGCTTCGGCTTTGGCCGCGGGGGCGGCGACCACCTCCTCTCCCCACGGAGGAATGGCATATTTTCCCCAAACCCCGCGTGCGGGCGAGGTCCGAACTGGTTAAATCCCTGCCAGGCACCAAACCCCTCGAACAGCATCGGCGGCTGCGCGTGCGGGGCCGGGTGCATCGGCATCGGCATCGGCGGCGGTATGAAGTGGTCGGGCGCGAAGAACGGACCAGGCCCGTGGTGGCCGCGGGAGAAGGCGAGATCGCCCTTGGCCCCGAAATCGCGGCGCACCTCCTCCTCGATGAGACGCCGCTTCACCTCCATTTGAATGATCTCTTCTCGCCGCGCCGCCTCCCAATCGAACGGCGGCGGGAAAGGCCCCGCTGCGCGGAGGTGGGGGGCGGAGAGCTTCAGGGGTTTGGGCGATTCTAGGGGAGTGAGATCACAAGCTCTGTTCTTGAGATGCTTACCTGGACCACCGAAGTAGTCGTCGCGGGGGTGGGAGAGCGGTGCCGGCGGGGAGCCGCCGGAGGCGGACGAGGAGGGCCCGCGGTCGCCGGCGCGGAAGCGGAACTCCATGGGGTTCCGTGGGTTCCTGGGGAATCTTTAATATTAAAACTGAGTTGGTGGTGTCACACCTCGTGGTGTCACACTTCATCCTAATTACAGAGAAAATGCCACCCCACAACTCTTTCGGAACCACGACCAACAACCTTTCCCTCAATCTCTCCTCACGTTGTTAGATTTGTTAACTGCGTGTTGTTAGATTTGTTAATCGCGTGTGATGCATGTGGCCTCATGCTCTCATCTACTCACGGTTCAAGCCGGCAATTCCGCCCATGGACACGTCTGCCCACGGGCACCCGATCCTAATGGGCAGGGTATGGGTCGCTATGTTCGCTCATGGGTCTCGCCCGTGGGCGACCCGATTAGTCGTGGGTAGGGTATGGGCAGACATGTGTACCCATGGGCGACCCGATGGGTAACCCGATTAGCTGACATGTGGGGTCTTGAAAGGATCGAATAGGTTGACTAGAGGGGGAGGGGGTGAATAGGCAACTACCAATTTTAATTTTCTTTTCAACAAGTTAAGCAATTGCTCAAATATAAATTCTCTAGATATGCAACTAGATGAACAATCCTATATGATGAGCAATAAACAAGCTAGCAAGATATACTACACAAGAAAGGCTAGCAATACAAGTAAAGGAAGGTTAAGAGATAACCACACGGTGACGCGGAGATGTTCTACCGAAGTTCACTTCCCAATGGAAGTTACGTCTCCGTTGGAGCGGTGCGGAGTCACAAAGTGAACTCCGAATAGACTTGATATGGCACACCGTATCTCCCTCGTGTTATCCTCCGATGAGGAGATCCACGAGCCACTATATGATGCCCTCGAGGTCGGCAACAAACCTTTACAAGGATGAGACACACTCCACAACCGAATTGGAGGCTCTCACCAAATTTCCGCGGCTCCCAAAGCCACAAGAATCACAAGGCCGGGTCGCATCTCCACAACTTAATTGGAGGCTCCCGGCTAATCCTTGCGGCTACCAAAACCACAAGAATCACAAGTATCTTCTAGGTATCCAATGTATCAAGTTACACAAGATCTACAAGTGACTAGGTCGATGTAGACAAATCGGCTCGGTGGAGATGCGGATATAGGGCTCCTCCTTCACTCCTCAAAGTATCAACGTGTTTGAGTGGTTGGAGTGGGAGCTCTAGTAGATTGAAGCTTGCAACAATGGTGGAGAGAGAGTGAGGAATCAAGCTTGGTCAACCGGAGGTAGGTGGAGGGGTATAAATACCCCTCCCAGAAATCTGGCCGTTGGAGCTGTAAACAGCCCGCAGCGGTAGTACCGGGCCTCGCCCGGTAGTACCGGCTGACAGGGAAATGACGGCCTCGCGCCAGACTGGTCAACGCCCTCTCCACGCGCGCCTCGGTAGTACCGGACCTCCTGGTCCGGTAGTGCTCCCCACCCGGTAGTACCGCGCTTACTACCGGGGCTACTACCGGATTAAATTGAGCGAGTCCAGAGAGCTTTTAGAGATCCGGTACTGGGCCCGGTACTGGGCCCGGTAGTTCCGCATGGCAGAACACCCGGTAGTACCGGGGTTAACCCGGTAGTACCGGCTGAAGCTATGAAGACTGCTTTTCTTCCTTTTCTTGAGACAAAACCTGTGCAATATTAATTGATACAATCCTGCACACTTTTAGCACGCACATTAGACATCTAAGTGTGTTGTCAACAAACATCAAACCACTGTGGGGAAGGATATGTCCTTTCAGGTCTTATAGTAAGACATGACCAGAGCCCATGTAATTTCCAGCCCAGCTCAACTGTCCAAATCCAACACGCACCGCACTAAGCCACTAACCCTAGGTGTGTGTGACCGTGTGAGTCGACCATCCCAGTACCCAGTCTCTCCCCGTCCCCGCCGCAATCCCTCTCCCCTACTCTCTCTATGCTCAGTGCTCACGCCTCACGGTGCTCTCCGCTCCCCTCCCTTTCACGGCAGCAAAACGGCGGCGCTGACCCACCACGCCATTGCTCCACCGAGCCACCGCTCCGTTGCGCCGCCACTCGCTGCCGTCCCCAACGTCCACGACACCGCCACCCCCAACTCACAGCCGGCCTCGACGCCGCCGTCCCCAAGGACCCCGACGCTGCCGTCCCCGACTCTATGCCGTCCCCAAGGACCCCGCGTCGCCGTCCCCGACTCCCTGTCGTCGCCCAAGGACCCCGAGCCGCCACCTTCCTTCTTCGCCCCAAGCAGCAGCTTCTCCCCGCCGTCCCCGTCTCCCTGCTGTCCTCGACGCCGCCGTCCCGTCGCGCTCTGAAGCTTCTCCCTGTCGTCCCCTACTACCTGCTGCGGCTGAAGGTGACACATAAAATATGCCATTTTGGAGTGCCAGAATTGACATGAGGAGCTGTTGTATGCAGACCCGACGGGCGACCCGACGGGTATGGGCATGGGCATGAAATCTGACCCATGGGCAGGGTCGCGGGCAGAGAAGCTTGCCCATTTGTTAAACGGGCATGGGTCTAGAAGAGGTCGACCCGACCAAACCCGACCCGATTGCCGGCCTTACTCACGGTTTGTTATGCATGCGAACCTTATCTTCCTGGTCAACATCCCCGTTCCCTCCTCTCTCTCTCTCTCGCAGTGCCAGTAAATAATTGCCGTCGAGCGCACTGGGTCACCGCCGCCACGCCGCACATCTCCTTCTGCTCTCCCTCGCGCAAAGATCTCCAGGCCCTCCTTCAAACACGCCGCGGCCGCCGAACAAGGCACAGGCGCCCTCCAGGCGCCGCCCGCCGCCAACGAGATTGACCGCTGCGTGGTGCTCTACTACACTTCTCTCCACACATCCGGGCCATCTATGACGAGCGTCGCGTCGTGCACACTATACTGCGGCTAGAGGAGTTCCACCAGGCGCGGAGGAGCGGGCGCGTGGTGACGGTGTCCCTGGTAGGAAGCAGGTCCTGCTCTACGGCACGGGTGGCGACCTGCACACAGCAAGCCTAACAACGGGCTGCCTTGGCCGTCCTCCGCTGGTCCCCGTCAGGTTGGCCTTCGTGCTCCGGGCGCACGCCCACATCCAAGGCTTCCTCCTCTGCTCCAAGTGCTACCACCGCGTCGGCTGCCATCTCGACGTCCGCGAGGCCCACCTCGGCAAGCCCATGCGCGGCGTCGCTGCCGACTGCGAGTATCATGACGGGTAATATGTGCCGTGCCATCGAACTGTACTGACGGAACTGTGTCAGGTAACTGTGGATTGCAGCGTCTGAATTTAGGCGTGCGTGTGTATTGACTGAACCGATCAACCGATGATTGATTAGCCATAGTACCATGTTATTAAATCGTAGCAAGAGAACACTATGATTTTCTAACATAACACGGCATTAATCCATTCTGTTGTGTACTTCTGGACACACCGTTACTAAATCCATATATTTACTGGACCATGCGTCTGATTCAGAAACTAACCGTGGTCTTCTAATTGCTTCCTTCTCATGTACTTGCGGAAGAAAATTACAGCCAAGTATTTCGGTCAGGTATGTACTATGTACTTAGCAGGAGCAAGTTTACAATAGGCTCGACCTGCTTGATCTGTTAGACATCATGTTTGTGTTGAATGTATCTTGTGTGTCCGCGCGGGCCATCTACAACTTATAAGACAAAATTTAAGTGGCATGTTCGATGTGAAGAGAAAACGAGTGTGAATTTCAGTCTTGCTAAAGTAAGAGTTAGCATTTCTAGCTGCATTTTGGGAGGATTCAGTAAAGATTTAGTGGGTTTAGCTCTTCGCTCATCACTCACTACTTAAAGTTACAATGTGATTCAAAAGGGTAGTCTTCCGGTTTTCCTTGGAGCCGATTCGCTTCCTCGCTTTATAATTTGTGCATAAGTATTTATCTTCATTTTCATTTTGTTCCACATAGTTAAGCAACAATTTCAATAGCAATGACCACTACTTGTGAATTTATCTTTTGCAAATTACTTTCTTGCTCAACTTCAATGCAAAATCTGAATCTTTTGAAATGGAACGGGGGAACCCCCTATTTTCTAAAATCTGAAGCTTCAGCAGATGCCATAGTAGGAGAGGTACATTTTCTTGCTTTTGTAATGTTGCTCTCCTGTGTTGGCCAATACCGGCCTGTGGCTTCCCTTCAGCGGTAACTAGATTTGTTTTTCATCTAAAAATTGCTTAATTTCTGAACGACTGGAGCATTCAAACTATTTTTCATGCTGATGATGTATTCATTTTTGTCTTGCTGAAAGAGGAGGTTGATACGAAGGTGCATGAATTCTGTGAGTCAACAACTAGACAATGATTTACGACTTAATTAGAAGTTAAGTGGGGATCACTTAGAAATGTTTCTGTTGTTTGAATGGAGACTTCTGTTAATTGATGATTGTACTGCAACTATTGCACACCACTTAGGAGAAATCTTCTAATTGATGATTATGTATCACATTATTACTGAATGCTCTCTAATTTTCACGAGCCGCCAGATGTAAGGAGACTGGGTTTAGACTTATTTAGCACATGGATATTTATTTCTTCCCGTACAAATAAGCCAGGGTTGGGCATGTTGTTGTTGATTATCTTTACTATTAAAGGAGTGCAGCAGTTTGTGATAATCCACCAGTGCAGCTGTGCTCACTTGACTGTTTGTGATTATCTGAATTCAAACAAGTGCATGACTGTTTGTGATAATCCACGAGAGTGCAGCAGTGCTCAGTTCCAGGTCAATCATGTTGTTTGTGATAAGCTTCGGGTGCCCCTATTATTTGCCTCTGATAACATAATTGGCAGGCCATTTCTTCTCAAAAAATATTCACATTAGGAGTACATATTACTTGTTGCTTTTTCCTAGCCATTAAAAATGTTAGTAGAACTTCTAAGCTGGTGTGTCCATTAACACCATAGTTGCTTGTATTTATATTGTTAAGTCATATATAAATTTTTTAATTATATTGACATGTTATATTTGAAACATGTAAAGAAAAATATAATGATCATACTCTCGTAAGTCAATATATGATATGTATGTACGGATTTTCTATTTCATATATCACTGGTTTCGCGCCAAGATGTGTAATATTGTATAAGATCCTTCCATTTAGTAACACCTTAATATGACATAGCCTTAACGTTAATGGCAAGGTTCAAAACAAGAAATGCTTGCGATGGATACCTAGGCTAGCAGAGTTCCTTAGAGAGAGTTGTCTCATGCCCCTAGGTATTCTCTACCTACCCACCTGTGTCGGTTTGGGGTATGGGGTATAAGTAGCCATTTGCTGTAGTTCCTTGTTTTTGACCGAATGAGAGAGATGCAACGAGAAGTCCAACCCTGCCTTGAAAACTCCGCCACCTAGGACGAGTTGAAGACGGAGCTCGACACGGAAGCGGAATCAATGATGGATACGAGGAAGAAACTTAGGTGTGGTCGCGGGGGTACGTTGACGCCAAAGATTATTGTGTCACTCGCGGTGTTAGAGGGATGACATGTCGTTGGTGACAGACTGAAGGAGAGTGCTAGGTCGCTAGGATGAATGACGGATAGCACGGTGGAACTGTCGTTTACCGATTGTTGTGAAGGCATGAACGGTGGTGGAGCCAATGTCAATAGAGGGCAGTTTGGAACCAGCGAGGCCATGGTGACAGTGTTGGCACGGTGATAGGGTGGATTGAATTTAAAAAGTATGACTGAAATTTATGCCCCTTTTCTTTATGGTTATTCTATGTGAAGTTACCAGAAAGGAAGAAGATGACATTGACCAACGGAGAAAACTGAAAAGGAGTACGAAGCACTTACCATGATATATATGATTTAAATTAAGTTCCATGAAAGTCACTCTAAATATAATATATGTTCGTAAAATATAACAACTATTTAATGGATTCTTCCAAATATCTGTACTATCCTGTTGCAACGCACGGGCATTTAGCTAGTAGAACGAATGGCGCGGATTTGCGAGCGGCGGCGCGGTGCTTCCGTCCGGCCGACCGGCGTGCGTCGCGACTCTGGTTAACTCTTCCCCTCAGCTCTGGCCTTTTTTTTCTTACTCAAATAAATGTCGGGCCGGGCTCGGTCTTCGGTCATCCGCTGCAAGTCTGGCCTGACAGCCCGAGGCACTTAAACGATATTTTTTAGGATTATAAGTAGTATATACTAGCTACAACGCTAAAATAATTACAATCCCATTTGTGCCCACGTTTAAAAATCCACTTTACCCGGGTATCCCATCTGCAGTATGCAGATGACAGGATCATAATGATCCAGCATGATGATCTGGGATTGCCAATCTTAAGTTCATCCTGCTATGCTTTGAAAGCATGTCGGGTCTCAGGATCAACTTTCACAAGTAGTGAGGTACTAGTTTTTGGGGGGGGGGGGGGGGGGGGGGCTCAGATGCTTAATTGCAAGCAGGGCACCTTCCCGTTCACCTATCTGGGACTTCCCATTAGCAACCGCGCTTTGACGGTCGGGGCCTGGAGCCACCTCACGGGCAAAGTTGCTAAGCGGGCTGACCCTTGGATGGGTAAACTGATGTCATCAGCAGCGAGGCTGACGCTCACTAATACGTGTATGTCCAGCCTTCCACTTCACGCGATGGCGGTATGCCTTCTGGGTGATTGGGTTCACCAAACCATAGACGGACATCGCTCCCGTTTCTTTTGGGAAGCTAACAGGAAGAAACTTAAATATCACTGGATACGCTGGAACGCAGCGTGTAAACCCAAGTCCTTGGGGGGGGGGGGGGGGGGGGGGGGCTTAGGTATCATGGATACTAAACTCATGAATCGTTGCCTTATGGCAAAATGGGTTTGGGAGATCATGACAGGGGAGTCCAGCCTATGGGCGGACATCCTCAGGACCAAATATTTGAGGTCCAAAGACATCCTGGTGGACTCGCATGGGGAGGTTCTCAGTTCTGGATGGCACTTCAGAAAGTGAAGGACCTCCTTTGCCTGGGGCCCCTAAGGGATAGATTGCCAGCCATCTTTGCCATTTTAGCGCTACCAGAGACCTCGGTGGCTCAGGCACACCGGGAGGGGGACTGGCATTCACTTGGGCCGGCTGAGACCGCGGAATGGAACTCTCTCCGGAGGGAGCTCCCAGAGGTCACTCCATCGCCAGAATAGGACGCCATCTCCTGGCCTTTGGAACCGTCCGGGAAATTCTCGGTTAGGTCTTTATATAACAAACTTTGCGACGGCACCCCTAGGAAGCATTATAGCGAGATCTGGGGAATCACTATTCCCTGAAAGATCAGACTATTCCTGTGGCAACTGGCCAGGAAACGCTTACCCTCCTATGATAATATTGCAAGGAGAAGGGCCCCTCAAATGGCAGTTGTGCCTTATGTGAGGAGAGAGAAGACACAATCATATTTTCTTTGTGTGCCCTCTTGCAAAGTTTTTGTGGAGCGCAGTTAGGAAACTATTGCACTGCACTTGGAATCCCTCGTGTTTCGCGGATGTTTATACTCATTGCCTCCGTGTCGGGACAACATAAGCGAGTTTTATGGATTTGCTATGGGCTCTCCTATGGTCTTTGTGGAACATGAGGAATAAATTCTCGATTGAGGGGGTGTTTCCTTCTCAACAGCTGACAGGTTGTATAAAATGGCGTTGTATCTGCAGGTGTGGAAGCCAGTGGCAGGAGGTAGGACCATGGCGCACTGGAGCTGGCGATTGGCAGATTCGCTTGCTCCAGAACTCAGTCTATGATAGACCGGACCAGCTGCCCCTACCTTAGTTTATATTTGCTACTCGCCTTAGCTCGTCTATTTGGGGTGTTGCCTTCCCCTTGTACCGTAGCCTTCGCGCTACCATGTTCTTATCTATGTATCCGCCATGGGTGGAGGATCTCTATATGTGTGGATCATTTGGCCGGATGGTTTTATTAATTCAAAATTGGGCTCTGCTCGAGCCTTCCGTCTAAAAAAATCCACTTTGTGAGAACTTGCCTGGCAAGATGGTTAGGAGGGTGGTTGTACCCCCACCCACCAGAGTTCAAATCCTAGATTTGACATTGGTGTTTCTCATTTAGGCGTAATATTCTTCAGTGGGAGGCGACGTTCCCGTCGACAGCGAGACGTCTGTGGTGACTTCGTCAATCTCAAGACTCGACTGCCGGCTCAGTCTTTCGGATGTGTTTATAGGAATAGGGTGTGCGTGCGTGCGTTCATAGTGGTGAGTGTGTGCATGTGTATATGAACGTCTGCGTTGTACTGTGTTTCGAAAAAATCCACTTTGTAGTCGGATATTTTCTTGTGAAAATCCATTATTGCGATCATTTCTTGCCATTGATTCATGCAGTCACCGCAAGCTGATTTATAGCCAGTTGAGTAATGAAACCAAACGCACCAATTGTGAGGGACAATCCATATACCAAGGCCCCGATTGGCTCGTCGGTACACAATACGGACCTAGAAATTTTGCCGACACGTCTCCACCTGTCGCCCAATTTTCAGAATGAGGTGAACATGTTCGTAAATCTACCTTGTCGTTTTGGCTAAGATACGCCGATCCAAGCGGGGCCCAAGAGAAAATCTTTATGGCCACATCAAAGAGCAGAATCAGATTGAATCATATTTACATTGTTTATTTATACTAACCAATATGCTGACTTTGCTATATTTTTAGGATTATAAATATATATTGCACCCTCAATCTCTTAGTTTGGAGCAAAATAACCCTGAACTATAATTGGTATGATTTAAACACTCAATTCCTCAATACCATGTAAATCACCCCTAATGTTGGTATTGGGCAAATTTGGGCGGTTTTGCTAGCGTTGACTCTAAGAGATTTGACATCTTTCGGCAATAGTGTGGCACGGTTACACGATGCATATAAACGACGTGGTTGTAGGAACACAGGGCATCATGGCAAAGCGAGACATCACATGGTCATGTTAAATTACAAGCGGCATATACCCGCCCACAGAGTATGTGGCTTTCTCAAAGCGAATATACGGACAGATCAAGCTTTCCTCGCTGAGAACCGGAGAAAACTTCATCCCAGGTTGATCGACCAAACGGTGAATGGTCTCTATCGTTCTTGTCGTGGGGCTGTAATACCCTAGCGCCCTGCCTGTGCTGAGTAGCAGCCTGCCGTCCGTAGAATCGACACCCATCAGTGCAGTCTCTTCCGACGAGTACTCGTCTCCGAGCTCTACTCGGCACCCAATGGCCCATACACCGCCTTCCAACGTCCATATGTCCAGCGCGTTTGCGCCCTTGTCCGAGCACACGACGCAAACATTTCCATTGAGCTCAACGATGGACGTGATTTCATCATAGCTGCATCGGGGTCCTTGCAGCACCTCAAACTCTTCCGTGCTAACATCCAATGCCAACATCTCACACCACCCTGTAGAAGACTTCGAACCAAGATTTGGATCCACCATCCAGTAAAGTTTGCCATCAGCAAAGACAGGCTGCATTTCGGCCACCGGCCTCGGCGGAGAGCTGATGGGTCTCCACGCTGCAGCTTCTGTCTCTGTGAGATGCAATAGCACCGCAGTTGATAACTCCGAGTGTCCATGTTTCTCTTGTGGTACACAAGGCGTACTCGTACATGCTTGTTCATCCTTGAGTCGTACCCTAGTCCGATCCTGCCGGCAAGAAAAGTGACATCTCTGTCTGGATATTCATCCAGATACATCTGCTTGTAGTAACCAGCGGAAGGATTGCATATGAAATCAAAGGAAGTGTCTTGTCTGGTGTAGCTGCCGACAACGAGACCGTGGCATGTTTTAGAACACACCACTCTAGTTCCCAAGCGAGAACAAAACAACAACCCAACCATATTGCTCGAGTCTAGCTCCCTCCCGCAACCTTGTCCCAGAGTCCAAAACAGTCCGGCTAGAGGGTCGACGAGCGTGATCCGGGGGCTCTTCTTCTTGCCCATGTTTGCGTGGATAGTGTGTTGCTGCATGAACCGGTCGCTCTTGATCATCGCGAGCCAGTGTTTGCACACACGCCTCAGCAAAACAACGGAGCGCGCTGGCAACCACTTGAGGACATCCGACCAAGCCTTGTTCGACGGCGAAGAGAAGACGATTCCTCGCTCGCGCGGCCTACATGCACGAGGCTCTCCTCCAACAGACCCACGGTATTATTGGAGCCATGAATTTCCTCGCCTTAGCTATCCATGGTATGGGAGTCACCTGAACTGGTCTCGATGAAGCTATCCACGGTAGCGTCGCCAGTTGGGGGCGAGAGAAGGATCTCTGGTGTGGCGCCGCCATCAAGGTTGATGTCAACCGTGAACACCGTGAGAGCGCAGGTGGTGAACATAATCTTCTCTTGTCCATTACCACCGCGGTAGATTTCAAGTGGAGAGATCCGGTCTAAGAGGAGAGCTTCTGGCCAAGCCTGTCGTCGGATGCAACAGAGCTGCTCCCATTGCCCTGCCCCTGTCCCATGGTATGGTGGTCTTAGCCGCCAGACATAGAAATTATTGGCGTCGTTGACGACGTCCTCGTCGCTAGCGGCTTCACCATAATGAAGACACAAGCATCCATCCAACACTGCCAGGTCGAACGGGACATTGCCTATGCCGGATGCCGATGGGGGCATCAAGGAACCGAAGGTCTCGTCGTGGACGTCGAAAGTGATGATGCAGCCGCCATGTCCCAGCTGCTGGAGAAAGTGAAGGCGTCCACTGAAGAACACGGCTGGCGTTGACGGACGCACGGTGCATGATGGGGCGAGCTGAGCGGCGGGCCTCCAGTGCGCCCCTCCGATCGAGAAAACCTCACAGGCAGTAACCGGAACGGTGGAGCCCCCTTCGTAGAGGTAGAAGAGCCGTACAACTTTGTGTTCCTTGGCAGCTGGATCGTAACCCAGGCCGTAGGAGACGCAGTTTTGGTGGGTGTTGGGTATGTACCGCCAGCACATCCTGGACGGCATCTTGGTGTCGGGAAGAGGCGAGAGCGCGCCGGTGCTCGGGTTGCACACGTAGTGGCCATGGCAGGGCCAGCGGTGGAGCAGGACGAGCCCGTGACAGGGCTTGGCGGTGAGCACCCGGAGAGAGCGGTCGTGGTCCAGCTGCGGCAGAAGGGAGAGGGCGGCGGCGCCGGTCAGCCGATGCAGTATGGGCGGAGCGTCGTCGTGGCGCCACCGGCACGCGTGGAGGCTGCGCTGCGCTGTCGTGAAGAAGAGATTGGGCGGCATGCCTGCCTGCTGCTGCTGGTTCTGGCTGGCTTGCTGGTGGTGGTGGTGGAGGTCGACGAAGGAGGCCGTCGAGAGCGTGGCCGCCCACGAGCGCGACAGGTAGCGGCAGCGGCCGACGGTCTTTGCTGGAAGCCGGGTGAAGATCTCGACAAGCATCTCCTCCGGTAGAGGCGCCGAGGCGGCCTGGTTCTTGCTGCGCTTGGCCGGCCTTATCATTGATGCCGGCTGCGACAGCACCATGTCCATGTGCATCGTGTGTTTCATGTCTCGGACGTCGATAGCCAGCTCGCTTGTTTGCTAGGGAAATTAACTGGGATATCCGGTTAACTGGGGTGAGCTGTGCTTCGTACTGCATTATATGAGGGACAGGGTAGAGGGAGGAACCGTCTCGATCGGACTCTTTGCCGAATCCGAGACATGGTAGAAATCGATCTCAAAATTGCCTCCAACTACCTGGAGTACTCCGTACTCCACACTTTCAGAAAGAGTTGCATAGACTGTGTTCTTTTACGAGCCACGAATCCAGATTATGCAGTTGGTGTCTGTCTTCCGCGTTCATGAGTTTTTTTTCCGGACCACCCTGACGTCACGGTGACGTGCTGGTTGGAAAGATGCTGCGCGCGCGCTGCACGTAGGTGACGTGACGGTGATGGTCGCGTTGACCGCCGCACAGGAAGACACAGGTGCGGCGCCGCCCTGTAGTCATGTCCTTTATTGATTCCTCAAATGTACCTAGCTATATAACCACATTAGAGTTTGTTTGAAGAATGAACTTGGTACTTTTGTCGTATCTCTAGATCATCGCCAAGGTCTTTGTGTCGTGACGTCCTTCTTTTCGAGGAATTGGTACTTCCGGGGAGAAACATGTTAGGAATGGTCGGTGTTTGGGTCCAGATAAATGCGTTATGTCATGTGTGCTGGTTCTTGGTTCATATCTGCCTTGGTAAAGATTTGTAACCTACATGGTGACAGTGGCTGATTTAAGACTAACCAATATATTTTCCGTGTGAGTCGTGTCGGAGATCACATGGAAAAATCCTGCCATTTGAGTAGGTTTTCCCAAAAAAAGAGCATGGGGAATATCAAGCCTTCACTTTGAAATCTAGAAACTTTCCTTATGTTTCTCTAGGCATTTAATCATGGCCTGGGTCGGCGAAATATATTGTAGTGGAAGCAGTTGAGCCTCAAACTTTTTTCTTTTAGGAATGCAGAGTACATCACAATGTAGGCCGACGTATTCTCCTTTTCTTCTGCCATCACAAACTGGATGATCTGCAGTCTTTTCTCCTCAAGGGCATTGCCTGACTGAACAAGTAGCACTGATTTTCGCAAGTGTTGTGCACTCACGTTACATTCGCAACGCAATACATTTTTGCTAAGAATTTTTAGAAGTTTTGAAATATGACATTTTCCTGGTTTTCACCGGTTTCCACCGGATACTTTCTACGTTATTACTCCCTCCGTTCCAAAATAGTTGACTTCCATTTGTTCAAAAGTTGATGTATCTAGACATGTTACGTGTATAGATACATCCACTTTTATACAAATTGAAGTCATCTATTTTGGAACGGAGGGAGTACCAGTGATGTAGTTGGTGTCTCCCAAGAAAACAAAAATGATAGCCCGAGTTGGACCGAGTTTCGTCTTTGCCCGGGCCAAGCCTGTATTGCCCCAACGAGCCAGCCCGAGTCCACGCCAAAAGGAGCGAGCTAAATGTTAGCCCGGCCCGCCTTGTATTCCTTCCCAGCTGGGTCGTAACCCAGGCCGTAGGAGACGCTATCCGTAGAGGCAGCAGCGCGCCCGTGCACAGGTTGCGCACGTTTTTTTGTTTTGCGAACACCGTATAGGGTTTGTACGTGCAGGGATACTCCATCTCCATTTCCATTATGTGGAATCGATCGGGATCTGATGCTCGATTGATGCGTATCATAGTGCTAGGCAATATAAAAGAAAGTCAAACCTACTCGGGATGAATTAACAAACTCTGCTAGTCTAGGAGCTCCAACAACTTGATTCCCGTTGCCGGGGCTGGCAGGTAATGGGATTATTATACAACTACTATAGTACTATTAGAGATCAGATCAGATCAGATCAGATCAGATCAGGAAGTAGTATAGATTAGTCGAGATCGGCATCAACAGGCTGTGCTAGCCCTGCTTATGCGGAGGCGGATCGGTTGACCTCAAACTCTGCATCATGCAAACTAATATCACTTATCTCTTCGTAGTAGTAGTACAGTAGCATCAAGGTATCCAATGTTTCGTCTATAAATAGCAGGGATCCCCTATCCTAACTCTTCAACGCATGAGTGAAACCTCAGTCCTTCAAATCCTTTCTCTAATCTTTGTCTTTCTTGATATTTTTGAAGAATCAATCGGTCGCATCAATGGCTTCATCCGCTCTGAAGGTGCTTGTCGTCGCTGTATGTGCCGTCCTGCTGGTCGGCCTCAACTCCAGCCAGCCGGCGTCAGCACTTAGCTGTGCCTACTGCGCTAACAAGGTCGCCAGGTGTCGAGATATCTTTACCTAATAATAAAAGAAGCAAGGCTTCTTGTTGGTCCGTCCGTTATTTACCGTTTTGCCCTCACACGGAATTGCATATTACAGCCCTTGCCACGCTCAACTCCCCTGACCATCGCTCGCTTGATTGCCCGTACGTAGAATTATCGAGGATACGAGTTCGTCTAAAACACGCAACAAACAGAACCGAGCCGAGTACGAGTCCCGAACTCCCGATCCATCTTGATTCTCTACAAGATTCACCGTGAAGAAGGAGACAGCTGCAATACAAGGGCGACCTGACAACTGATTTTTCCCGTGAAGGTCGTCCGGTGCCAGCGGCTGCGCGCTGCGTCCGCCGGCCAGGGCGCCAGGCTCTCCAAGGACAAGCACGCGGAGGAAGGAGCCGCTCCCGGCGGAGGAGGTCGTTCGCCGCCTACGGCTGCTGCACCAGCCAGCCACGTTCTTCGGCGATGACGACGCCGCGCGTCTTTGCCGTCTCCGCAGCGTGCCCGAGAACTGGACTGTCGCGCTCGCTAACATGCCGCAGAGGATGAGGAGTTGTCCCCCAGGGCGGAGGAGCTACTCGCGAGGCTAGCACGGATGCAACGAGTAACCGCACGAGCATGTCGAGAAAGGGCGGCAGGGCGCTACAACTCAAGAGAGTTGGCAAAAAAATGGACGGTCGATAAATGTGGGAGCCCTCATTGATTAGTAGAGGAGTTGTTCAGATACATGCAGCTTGATGATTCAGAAACTAGGACCCGACGATAATTGCAGCTTCATAATTATTCAGAAACTAGGAGCTGGCGAGAGAAGCATCTGCATCAGCTGCTCTACTATAGCCTACAGGAAAATGAATCAGTGGTACGTAATGGTTGATTTGATTAGCCCCATAGCGAGCCTCCACTCTACTTGGCGTGCTGTAGTGAGGCCGGTCAAAACCATCCAACCATGCATGTTAACCTTTACAGTGCACCAAATACCATTTATTGCATGACACAAGGGCATAATCACCGGCTAGAATTAAATGTAACCCAGTTTGAACGGTGAGTATTCTGTATTGCACATTATTACATTTTTCACCTGTCATTTTTATAATATCATTATATACATACATACATACATACATACATACATACATACATTCCTCGTTGTACGTGAGTTGAGAAACAAGTTTTTCGTCAAGTAAAATGCAAATTAGCCAAATACAATGAAAATAAGCTTGAACAAGTTTATAGAAGAAAATATCAACAATTATAATATTCTCCAGGTATACTATGAAAATATATTTAATCATGTATCTAATAAGAATGATTTTACATTGTAGAGGTTGATAGTTTTTTCTAAAAGTTTGGTCAAACTTCACATGGTTTGACTTCTGACAAAATTTATACGCCTTATTTACGGAACAAATGTAGTAATTAATAAGATAATTAGTTGGATCCTTGCTTTATATCCTTATGATGTTGAATTATGTGAAATCAAAATGGTTAATGATTTCGTAATACTATGTGGTTTCTTTCCATACACGTGAATATTTAAGTGTATTTCATGTTTACACATGTAACTTCTGCGACGAAAAATTATTTAACATAGCGTGGCAGCGCAAAATTTAAATCCGTTGCAACGCACGGGCACCTTGCTAGTTTGTTATAATGCTTCATTCGATTGCAAAAATTGCCCTGAGGTATTGTCGAAGGGTGCGGGGATGAATGCTACAAGGGTTGCTTGGACACGTGCGGTCGTTTTGCTTCATCGGTTGCTGGGGAATTTGTCGTAAGCGACTGAAGAGCGTGGGCATGGGTGTCTGGATCTTTCCATCTGTTGTTTGCCATATTTTCTTTTCATTTCAGACATCCTACCAGCGTGAATCCACATGGCATGCATTAATCGTTGGTGTTATGCAGGATATCAGTAATAAGTGATGAAGCTTTTTTTCCATCTGTATCATTGTAATATGTAGTTTGTCACACCAAATGTATGTGTCTTATGTTCGTTGTTTGATTAAACTATATGTGTTTGTTTTGGTTTGGTTGAACTGTTTGTATCACTGTATTAAGTTTGTTATGCTACTTTTATATGTAGTGTATTACGTGTGCTTCTTTCCTAATATTCTTTTCATTGAATTCTCTATGTCAGTTTGGTTTTGGTTTATGTTGTCAAGGTTCATGCACTAGCAAAAGCAATCAAAAGTCTAAACTGATGGAAAGGATTTGTGCAATCCACATACACACTTCAACACCCCTTTCATATGTGACGCAGAAAGTTAACACGTGCAAATTAGAGTAGAGCGACGGTGAGGGAATCTCACTTATGGCAGAAGAGACCTACACGTGGACAAAGAGAAGCGCAACAACAACTTTTAGATAAATTGTGAAAACCAAGGAATTTCATAATTTATGAATCTCCTCAAATATCCAAGCTGCATGTTATTCTTTTTGTTACAAAATTTGATGTGCTTTTGCAAATTGGGAGCTACTTGAACATTTTTTTAGTTCCTCTATGTCCATGGAGATAAATGAAAGAATAGTTCTTTTGTTACTCTGTGGGCATGTTTTTTTTTACATGGAGAGGATGTTTTTATGTAGAATGCGTTCTGTGAATTGTACCATAGTTGCCTCTGTTTCTTCTATCTAGTTTTGATTTTTGCCCTCTTGTGTACTGTGCTGCGCTTCGGTGAGATGGCTTAGCTGGGTGATGAGTGATGTTCCCTGTGTGCCAACCTGACTACTTTGCAATTCATTTAGTGCTTTCCGGAACCAGGTTTACTTTTGCCTATACTGTGTGGAAGTTTTTCTTTCCAGTAGCTGCAGCATGCACTCACCAATACCTGTTCCAAAAAAAGGTACTCATTAGTAATCTGTAGAGGCATATAGAATATTCACGCATCTCCGACGAGAAGAGACAACCATATTAACAAAATATCAGGTGAAAATGCTCCCAAAGTTTTCTATTCCATGACAATAAGGTGTTAATGTTTGCTCAGAATGGTTATGATCTATAACCACGGGAAATTTGAGGATCAAGTACTCCCCCATTACACAAGATAAGATGTTTTAGTTGTTTCACATGTTGTCTAGATTAGGCCTAAAAAGAGAGGACATATACATATGTATATATTTGAATGTGGAAAAAACCTAAAACATCTTATATTGTATAACGGAGGAGTATAATGTTACTTGCGAGATTTTGATGAAATTTTGCATGGATGTAGAATATGCGCTCTCCCAGAACTGCAGGTCATTTGAGAGGGGATTTTGAAACGATTGCTCCGTCTATTCGGGAAGTGTTTATTAAAGCTGTTTGTCAAGCTATACCAACCTTCTCGATGAGTTGCTTTCGGTTCTCTAAAAAATTCTGCAAGAAACTTACCTCGGTGGTAGCAAGGTTCTGGTGGGGTGGCGATGAAAACAAGAGGCGGATGCACTGGAAAAAGTGGGCTGATATAGCTATTCCGAAAGAGGCTGGTGGTATGGGGTTTCGTGATTTCGAGCTTTGTAACCAGGCGATGCTAGCGAAGCAAGGATGGCGGCTTATTACAAGACCTGACTCGCTTTGTGCTCGAGTACTTAAAGGAAGGTATTATCACGACAAGGAGTTTATGGCGGCTGGAATTAAAAGGAACTCGTCACACACCTGGCGAGCGATTATCCACGGCCGATCGGCTCTCAAACTGGGCCTGTTAAAACGAGTGGGTCAGGGTTCCTCGATTCGTGTTTGGGAGGATCCCTGGATTGAGGACAATGTTGGTTTTAAACCGCTGGTACGCAAAGCGGATGCTTCTGTTACTTTGGTTCAGGAATTGATAGACCCGGATATTGGTGATTGGGATGTTCAGAAGTTGGAGGAGAACTTTGTCGCTCCAGATATTCATGCAATACAACGCATTATATTGGGTGATGAAGAGGATGTTTGGGCCTGGAAGCTTGAAAAAATGGGACAATTTTCAGTCCGCTCGGCGTATAGGGAGCTCTGTACACAAAGAAGGTTATCTGATCTGCCTTCTGGCTCCAATGGCGATGCCCAGCCACTTTGGAAAAAACTGTGGAAAATGGAGGTGCCGCCAAAGGTGAGAAACTTCTGGTGGCGGACGATACAAAAATTTATACCCTGCAGACAGATTATGAAAGTTAAACATGTTGATAGAATTGCAAATTGTGAGGATTGTGGTGAAGATGAGAGCATTTTTCATGCGTTCTTCGAGTGTACGTGGGCAAAAAATTTCTGGGAGGAGATCAAAAGGATGACTGGGGTAAAGATTCCGACTCTTCATCCGGCGTCCTGGGCAGCGGATTTAATTGACAGCGGACTGATTCCCCAACGTAACACGGCTGTTATCATGTGTGGTTGTTGGGCGGTATGGACTGAGCGTAATGCGCGAAGGCATGGGGATAAAGGACGTACGGTCGAAGCTTCGGTCAAATGGGCGTCCGATATTGCATGTGATTTGTCGGCGCAGGTTAAACCGGCGAAGTCTTGCCCAAAACCTGCCCACAAGTGGGCGCCGCCGCGGACGGATTCCGTCAAGGTCAATGTTGATGCTGGTTTCGACCTAGCTACCCACACGGGAACCACTGGAGTTGTCATCCGTAATGCGGAGGGAGGCATGATCCGGGCACAGGCTATTTGGTATCCGGTGGCAGTTGATGCGAGGGCTATGGAGGCTACGGCTATGAGGGATGGATTACGTTTGGCAAGTGATCTCGGATACACTCATATTTCTATGGAGAGTGATGCCTTGGAGGTTGTCAAGCTCTGCAATTCTAAAGACTACATGAGAACGAACATTGGGGGTTGTGTCGCCAGGTTGATGAACTGTCTAGTAGCTTTGTTAGTTGTTCTTTATCGCATGTACACCGTACTGCTAATGAGGCTGCACATTTGTGTGCTAAGCAAGCGAGTAGCGCTAGACGTAGATGCTTATGGGTAAATTATATGCCTACCTTCCTCGATGCATGTATCAGGAAGGATTGTAATCCCGGTTGAGGCCGCAGGTTTTCAGACGCGCTCTTTTCCTTACCAGGGTACCTACGGGGACTGGAAGGTTTTTAATGAGGCGGGCCTGTGTGCGTAATATAGTGATTTCCTTGAAAAAAAAAAAAGAATTTGCAACTTTAGGACATTTTTGCTGGATATATATATATGTTACATCCGAAAGAGCGTAGTTTCCGATTTCTCTCCGATTTTTGATGCTCACGACCATATTTTTCGTCCCGCCATGTGTCAGTTTCCTTTCGAACCGTCGGATGGAGAACTCACAACGAATCTCAGCCGTTCCACCGCGTCATATAAAAGGTCGAGCCCACGGTCGAAAACCCTAGCCGCCCCCCCCCCCCCCCAAATCCGTCGCGCGTTCGCTCTCTCCAATCCCCTCCCGTTCCTCCTCCCCCAACCCGCTTCGTCCTCGCACGGCCACCGTCCTTCTCCTCCCCCACCGTGGCACCGCAGTCGTCGTCGCCCGTCGGCGGAGCAGGGCCCTGGACGGCGCCTCGGCTACTGGGCCGTACGGACGAATGCCGCCGCCATCCGCACGCTCAGCGAGCTGCTTCCCTCCAAGATCCGCCCGCGTCCTCCCGTCCTCTTCATGCACAGAGCACGGTGGTGCTCCGAAATACCTGGGTTACTGCCGGCGTTGGCGTGTTCGATGAGTCCACGGCGTGGTCGGATGAGGCGACGCGGTGGGTCTGGGGCGTTGCCGCGCCCACCGCGGTGCCCCGCCGACGCTGTGCCGCCGCAGGTCCACCTCCACGACGCCGACGACGCCGGAGACAGGAGGAGGAAGAGGAGATCCGCGGAGCCTATTGGGCGGGGCTCTATGTTCTTGGTGCAACCAGGAGCGCCTCGTGTCGAGCTCCCAGTCTACGAGGGTGACAGCGGAGGCGGACACATCTGTACCTCGCGCCCAGCTCCAACTCTGGGCTGCAACGACTGGCAGGTCGTACGACCTGCTTGATGATGTGATGCCTGCTCTCCGACAACACAGAGAAGGTGAGTTAATTAAGTTGATTCCTCCATTGGATGAAGATGCTCTATTTTGTGTGGCTTCTGTGCCGCCGATGCCCTTTCGGTTGGTTGCTCCTGCTTAACTGATTAGAATCTCATGTGCATTTGCTTTGCAGGTTATCTGTTGTTCTCTCTGCAGGAACAGCGATGGGAACAACACCGGCAACCGTTGCAGCTGATATCAGATGGAATTCAGGTAACCAAAGTTTTATGTTTCTTCTGATTCGCCTCTCTCTCTTTCTCTTGATTTTAATCCCACGATCATGTTTGTTTTGGGTGCAGGTTATATTTTGTTTAGCCTATAAAGTGTTCGATAAAAATCCAAGTAGGTTATCCTCATATGTTGTTTCATATTCTTTTGATTTCTTGGTTGAACAGATAAGAAGAATCAGATGTGAGTTGTTTGCTTAACTAATTTGAACAGTGGTCACCAATTTTATTGATCTATATTGAACCTTTTACTTTAAGTGACAGAACAGTCTATCATTGCTTAACATTAAGATATGTGGTATATGTTAATCCTATATACGCAATTTAAATTCATCTAATCACAGGAAAATCGCAGACCCTCGCCGCCATAGAGACATAAGATGACATCGAACCAAGGTGAACTGCTCGCCCGCTGATTCGGCGCATAAGGTATTTCCTGGCCATCATTTTGACAGATAGAGCAGCAAGCACGATAACTGATGTATGTTCGATGTATCAGTATATGATGTTAGCGAAATTGAAGTGGTGAGCTTGATTGATTTCTCAGTGTACTATTCTAAAATGAAAAAATTCTCAAAGGGCTTGCCTTCCGCCTAACAGAAATTGCTTTTCAGTTTGTGGTCAGAAACCACTTGATTCGAAATCAGGTTCTCATGATAAATTAGTAGCAGGGCACCTATGCATCTTATCTTTCAACAACTTGAACTTCTTCCGTTCCTCTATCTCTGTCGTTCAAGTCAACTGACCAATGCAAGCAATCATTTTTATAGGATGCCAGATGATGAACGTAGTTTGTTTATTGTCAGTACTAATATCCCCCCCCCCCCCCCCCCCCCTGTTGGCTTAAGCTAGATTTTTTTATACTGCCATCACGAAGCTATCATGTTTCTAAGTCGTGAAGCTATCATTTTTCTGTGAATTATATTTTTTGGTCGTACGGATATGATCATTTACTGTATGTGCTTTGTTTTAATCCCCTGAATTTTTTCTTACCCTTTGGTTCTTCCTGTATTTTTCTTCTCTCGGCTTTTCTTGCCATGCTTTTTCTCTAACCAAGGAACCTACATTTGTTACTCTTTGCTGACAACCTCTAATATATCTGTAATATGCTAAATTCTGAGATACTGGCCAGATGTTGAAAAAGGGGCTATGAAGGAGATGCTCAAAAAAGGCCCATTCACCACGGTCAGACAAGTGCCGCTGTGAATGCTGTAGGTCAAGCGGACGATTGAGATGTTGGTGTGGTTGTTATGCAAGTCAGAAAATGATCACTATTGGCTGGTGTGGTGCACATGTGATTTTAATTCTTATTGCGGTCGTGCTCCACTACATTCGTGCAATAATTATCACCTTCTATGTCTGTTCCATTTTGAAAAAGGTGTGTATTTCTAAGATCTATGAGTCGTGTCTTCAATATTGCAACTATTGAGCACAAAGTGCGGCCTTCGAACTGAAGTAGCATAGAAAGGACTAAAAGAGCGAGGTTATTGGCTCTTGCATGCCTAATGGATCAGTAGTACCTCCTATAGCGTATTGTAATTTACACTGTAGGACTGCACATAAATTCAGAAAGGACTCATCTGAACGTTGCATCGCGGTAATGAATAATCTTCTGTGCATGTAGTCCGCAATGGAACTCTGTTCTAACTAACTTATAGTGGCACCCAGGTGCTCGGCATGTGACCTTGCCTCATTTTTGCAGTGCGCGCTTTCAGTTTTGTCGGTCAGGTTATTTCTCATACATGGCACCGATGACTGATCAAGTAATCTAATCTTTTATTGAAATTGATATTGACAAAACTTTATGGAAGAGTCAGTTATCTTCTTAGTGCCTGGATCATATTTTATGATTAAATCGCCAATGAAATAACTTTTAGATCCTTGAAATTTTTGTGTTTCATTGATGCCTTTTATATGGACATTTGTGTGCAGATTAGTTTATTGGAATGATGGCTTCAGCAAACAACGAATGGCCTTTCTGTGCAATTTTCAGTTGGCTCTGCTACAGATTTCAACATGCTACTGTTGTGTGCGGAATGCGAAGTACCTCTCAACGGCTGCGACACATACGGTGAGCGGCCAACACAACGGAGGAAGATCGTCGTCGAGTTGGCATGCAAGTGCCCTCATGTTTGCTTCAATCATTAGAAAATAGGTGCATATGATGATGAATTAGAACTTGCATGATTGCTTTCATTTTCGCAAAGTTGTACATGACACTTTCAGAAATATGTACGTAAGTTACCTGTTGTACTGAATTTTATGAAGTTTTGACCCACAAATTTAGAGCAGTGATCAAATTGACGAATGGAGTTAAGAAACGTCCTTGTGCCTCATTATCCGCTACTCCTGGTGAATATACATGCATGACCAAGACTTGCATTTGTAAAACTATCAGCTTGCATCTACACTTCTATAGGATTAAGCAGTTTCTTCCCCAAATGCAGCATACACATATGAATAACACTATTTAAACAAACTTAACGAGCAGACGCCGCGCACAGGTTCGTGCACTGCAGCTTAGCTTAGGTGGAAAACGCAGTAAAGCATGTGAGATGAGAAAACCCGATGGTCGCCCTGGCAAGCTTGCAGTTGCAGCCAAGAAGCACTTAATGGTCCGTGATCTTATTTTCTGTTCGACCGGAGTTCCAGTGTCACTGCATTGTTCACCATTACATTCAACGTGAGGAGCATTTGCCAGCGTAGTGGGCACTTTTGAGTTTGTGACCCTGAAAACAACGTCTGCCCTATTTTTTTTTTTTTTTGCGAGGTACATCCAGTGGTTACAGCAAGTAGACAGAAAAGACCTTCAGAAAGATTAAAATTACACTCAAGTCCTCCTGCGTCGATGTCGCCGTCGAAGAGGCCGTGGCGATGACGCGCCGCCGCTGCTTCCTGGAAACTCTGGAACGGAAGCAGTCCCCCGGCGGACGGGAAGTCTTCAAGCCTCGGGCCCCGGAGGGCCACCACCCATCTCCAGCAGCAACATCGCTTGCACCACCACCGTTTGCACCGAGATCGTCAACCCAGACCCGCCGCCACGCGGGATCCAGGACGGGGAAAGCGCTCCCAGCAGATCCGGAGATCCCAGGGAGCGAAGGTAGCAGGAGCATCACCGCGGAGCTCCACCGAGCTCCACCGTCGGAGGAAACACGCACCTGCACCAAAAACGCCGCCGGCGACCCAACCTCCTCCACTGCGCCGCCGGAAGCCAAGCCCTCAAACCCTACCCTATCTACAACCGTGAGACGGAGATCCCCCGCCCTCCCGCCGCCGGAGCGGCCGACGGAGGACGGGGGATCCGGCGGATCGACGGTGCGGAGGTGGATCTGCGAGCGGGGAGAAAAATCGCCTCTCTCAAACAGTAGCGGGAGAGAGGAGACGTCCAGAGTCGTCCTTGCTCGAGCTAAGGCACGTTTCTCCAGAATTTCAGACTGGCCACAGTCTTTGTTTAGCCCGTCTGATGCAGCGGAATTTATGTGCTTAATTACTGCGCATTGAACTGTAGAATGGTTGTCGACATTGTTCGATTGGATCAATACAGGCTGCAGTTTCAGACAGGCCTGCAAACTGCACAACTAGTTTTACCAAGGCATTCCGCAGTTTGTGAATTCTTCTTATACTATTTGTGAATATTAACCGCACATATGCTATAGCCTGGTGCACTACATCCATGTTTGCTTCCCACGGTTTCTGCTTAACGAATCGGCAGATCAAAGATACAGCCCGTAATCTGGCACCACGCATATATTACACATCACAATTCTTGCTTACACACAGCTGGATCGAGCTACTTCTCTGGAAGCCCCCATCATATCATAGCATATCGGGTGAGATCAGCCGCCGAGCTGCTGCTTCTTGGCCTCAGCCTCGTCGGTGGCCTCCACCTGCTCCTTGGCCACGCGCATGTCCGCCTCCGCCGCCTCCTGCTCGCTCCCCGCCGTCGCCTTCCGCGCCAGGCCCACCACGCTAGCTTTCACGTGCTGAAACCACTCCTGAAGTGACACGCCGAACGACGCGGCGCCTCTCTGCGCCTTGGCCGCCGCCGGCACCTCCTCCTCCTCCTTCCTTCCGCCGCTCTCCATGGATCTCCCCTGCCCTGGCTTCTCCCGGTGGTGTGAGTGTTGGAGTTGATCTCCGGTTTAAACAAACCGAGAGAGAAAGTAGGGGAGTTTTGACTCCCACAACACGCACTGTGATCGGGGGTGCTAACCAACTATTGGACTCGGTCCCGGCTCCCAGGCGCTTAACCTATATAAGAAAAGGACCCCTCGTGTGTTATCTAGCGATAGACACGTTAAAAGTCTTCACCTAAAAGAAACTACCGATCCTAAAGTAGCGCTAAAGGGAGCCGAAGACCGATCTCCACCGTCAGCCACCAGGAGGGTGTGCTGCCGGCGTCCATGGGTCTCCGCCATGACCACGGCATCCCTGCTTCTTCTACCACGACCCCAAGTTCTGCCTGCTTGGTGCAGGCAACCATGTCTTCTTCAACAACTTGTAAGCAATCCCTAATCCCTCTGTTAGTCTCTATTAGGTGCACTAGTTGGTGGTCAGTTTAAGTTAATGTCCTCCCTTAAGGAATAAGAACTAACATTGGTATCAGAGCAGTTCTGATCATCTTAGTGTCCTAAGCATGTTGAGTTTTGATTAGGGAAAATGTTTAGCCTCGGCCTAATGTAATGAGCATGTTTAAGATGAAGTTTTATCCTAATTGGCTACGTATCAGTACTAATTGCTCTCTGGGTATGCACTGATTGATTTTATTTTGAGGTCTTAGTACTGTCACGGATCAAATAGCAATTAGAAGGAGGGAGTATGCAATAAAATAGAAGAAAAATCTCCAATTTTGTTTCCCGGAACCCTAGCAATAAGAAAAATCCCCAAATGGTAGAACCCTAATTGCAAAATTGGGTCACAAAAGCTTATGATTTCGGAAGCTCACCTCCCTAACGCCGTCCTCGGTCACCCCTTGAGATCAGAACGGCAGCGCCACCGTGCGTGGTCGTCGCTGTGCTACGCCGTTGTCTCCTCGGAGGCGACGCGCGGAATGGACCATGGACGATGTGCGGAAAGAAATGATGTAGCGCAGCCGGCCTTCGCGTCGCGGTGTGCGGAAAACGCGCTCGCGCGGAAGTTTGACGACGACCTCCTCCTTCATGCTCGCCACCATCACCTGAAATGGCCGCTGGCTCGCCGGCGCGGACCACCTCCCCACCTGCCACAAAAGGGACGCCGCGGCCACGTTCGGCCGAGCAGCGCGCGGGGTTTTCTCCGCAGCACGCTGCGCGGTCGAACAGGGCTACAGCGCCGCCGTGGGTTGGCACGGCTCCGGCCGCCGCCGCATCGGCATGAAGAAAGGGGAGAGCGACGCGCCTCGCCGCCGTCGCTTCTCTCACGGGAGCGGGTGAATCGGGGAGGGAAGAGGAGAGAATGGGGATTAGGTTTAGGGATTTTGACCGATCCTCCGTTTTGTTCCACCGCAAAAGAAGGATAACCGTTGGATACGATCCAACGGCCGAGACGCGTGCGGGATGGTGCTGGGCCTCGGGCATGTTAATGGGCTAATTTTGAGGCTGGACTGCGGTCAAGGTTAGGATGGCCTGTGGCCAGGTTGTAGTTTAACGCCCGCTCGGGCGGAAATTCTTTATGGGCCGCAAGGGTTTTTAAGCCAAACTCAAAGTTTCAGGCAATTAGTATTTTCAGTGCATTTTATGTTTTTGCAAATGCTTAAGATTAAAACTTTGCACTGTTTTAATCAGTTTTCAATTGCCTGAAATTTTGCTAAGTTAACATGTTAAATTGTTCTGAATAAAATGGAACCAACGAGAAATTTTATTTGAAAATTCTGACATGTTCAATATCATTTTGAATATAAATGAATGTTAAGAATTAATGTTGAAGATTGATATTTATTATGAGAATGATGTGGCTCATTTGTATGAAGTATCCAGCCTTTTCTGGTTTTAGTGCATTTATTGAGTTTAAAAGTTTTCAAATAAAGTTTATGCACTGTTTACATCGAAAATGTCTGAATTTAAGAGGGATATAATGTTATAAAATTAATGTAAGTCATATTTTATATAGCATTTTGATGTGAGTAATGTTATGAGATGATATTGTTTTGAGCACAATTATGAGTATCTCTCTAAAGTTTCTGGATATTTGTTCGGAGATTTTAATTGAGAATTAAGTTTTATGTTGATGCCATGTTTATGGCGTTTATTAATGATGTGATCATCTCTAAAGGGTTGAGGCCACCTTAAAGAAAATGTTTATGGCCGTGTGGTTCGTTTTTCCGCAGCGCACTATGCAGCCTAATAATGATGAACCATAATGCTAAAGTATTATGTCAGATGCGTTAATGTCTTTTGACATGCACTGACAGAAGGTGATGAAGGCTCAGCATGATGATTCTCTGAACAAGGACATTTAGAGAGTTTTATGGTGATTTCATGGTCATAAGTTGTCATTTATTGACTATTAAAAGTTTAATTTTTAGTGAGGCCATGATGTAATATCCAAATTTTATTTGGAGAATGTTTATAATGTCATTTCCATTGAGGATGTCAATCTATTCTTTACTCAGTGAGATGTCATGATGAGAACTTCAAAATGAATGATACTTTTGTTATCATGTCATTGAAAGTTTTAATGATAAGCTTTGACTTGTTTTAATGATGTTATTGAAATTATGATTCAAAGTTTAATGCAAGATGATCAGTGATAAATTATGAATCCATGTGTCATAACACATTTGGAATGCATCATGTATTGGTGTTTTAGTGTTGGCTATTAATTTAGCAAATGAGTTTGCTCATCATTATGTGATTTAAAGTTTCTATAGTCAAAACGAGAAGTTTTGATTTGAGTTTTCATTTATGAGCATAAGTTGTATGGTATATGATAGTATTTGACCAACGTTGATTATTGTCATGTACCATTTTTGAATGAATATTGCTCTTTTCCGTTTTCAGCCCAACGGTGATACGGATTAGAACAAGATTAGCTTCTTTTGTTTTAGAACAATTCAAGTTTGATATTTCTTATTTATGCTCATAAAGGTGGTGTCCTTGTTTTAGCAATGGACCAAGACATAGGGTTCATTGATTTGAATTATGCTGAGGAGAATGAAGTATTACCAAAAAGAAGTTGAGTGGGAGAAATTGAACCATATTTCACTCCTTATAATGAAGCATATCATCTCCTCTGAGATAAAGAATGCAATTCCCGACTCAGTATATGCCAAAGATTATTTGGCCTCTATTGAGGAATATTTTAAGGATGTATACCCGTTTAAAATGGGGTTTAAGGGGTTTTGCTAGGAGGACAATAAAGAATAAAGCATTAGAAGACATTTTGTTTATTTATATAAACCTTTTGTTCTTTGTAATGAAACCCTTTGATGTTGTCTTACCATGTGTTGAGAATATGTATGTCCTTGATGAATGAATTGTGTATTGATATGTGCCATGGCACTCTTAAGATGAAAGTAAATAATGAGACCTCGTCGAATTTGTGGTCATATTGACCACATTTCGAGGGGGAGAATGGAATGTCTCATTAAATATGAGAAAAGTTGAATGTATTAATTCTCCAAGTAGGATGGAACCAACGAGAAGTCTTATTTTGGAGAATGAATGATAATGGAATGTCTCATTCTCATTAAATATGAGAAAAGTTGAATGTATTAATGGAATGTTCTGACTCGTTTTATCGAGTTAATGTGGATTTATTCCCTTATGAGTATTATGAAGCACACATGAATGTTAAAGTGACAAGCTTGCTAATCTAATGTTTATGTGGCTCATGATTATATTTCTGACCAACGTTGTTTATAATCATTTGTCACACACTTCAGTCAAGTGGCAAGTTTGTCAATATCATGTGGCTCATGGTTATATTTCTGACCAACGTCGTTTTATGATCATGTGTCGCAGCTCATGAAGTTCTTTTCCATCTTCTGCCCAACGGTGTTGTGGTTTTGAACTAAAGTGATTGTTATCAAGATTTTGGATGTGTTTTCCATCTTCTAAATAAAAAGATCATCAGGGAACCTGAAGCGTATGAACATGAATCTTAAGGATAACTCCATTAGATATTTGTTCATATGCATCAGGTAAGTTGAGAAGAAATACCTAATGCAACACTTGGTGTTGATAATCAACAATTTCCTTGTGATTGATAATGTGTGTTAATGGTCATCTTAGAGGCTTCTGGCTCTAATGTTGTATAGGACTCAATAGAGTTTTCTCGGTGAGTTGTTATGACGCTTGTGTTATTATTATAACATGTTGTTGTGTTGACTAAGTTAAGAATGTATGTATGACTCAACCGTAAAGTTTTGTCAATTATGAAATAAGATGAGCGTTATGACACTCATACCATAAGATGAGGGGAGTAAGTTTACTACCTTATAAAGATGGAATATTTTTGGTTAGCCAAGAAATTTCTATCTTCTAGTTAAGACAAAGGATCTTGGTGATGCTTAGTACTTTGTTTGTACTGATTTTCCAAGGATACATGTCCAAAAGGAGTATAAGTTCTATTATGACGACATACGTCGATAGAGTACGAAAGAAAATGTTATGCATTAGTACTCTGTCGTACCTGCTAATAAAGTTAAGGGCAATAAAGGTGGACATTTTAGTGTCCAAGGAACCATTATGAGCTGATCAGATAATGTCGGTTCCTTATGCTTCAGCTGTCAGGAGCAATATAAGTATTCAAGTATGAACTCGCCCTATTTTTACGGGATAATTGGCAAAGATACAAATAAGTCCAGAAATAGACCACTGGAAAAGCCGCCAAAAGTCTTGCATACATGCAAGAAAATAAAGTTTACATGCTCACTAATAAGAAGTTTGGTAACCTCGATATCGTGTGTTATTCAGACATTGTTTCTGCGAGATGTGTGGATATTAAAGTTTCCACGTTAAGTTACATCCTCACCCTCGCATATGGAGCTATATTGTGGAAAAGCTCCAGAATGATTTTAATGACATCAATTATGATGCAATTAATCATGAGGCATGTTAAGAGGCTAAAGGGCAGGTTGTATGTCAAGAAGTTTTATCCCAAAATTGTGGTGGTAGACAGCCTTTTCTAAACCACCTACTGCAATATGAACAAGCAGTTTTCTATGCGAGTAACAACAAGTCAAATGGTGTTGCCAAAACCATTGACAATATGTTTAGTGTTGTGAAAGATAGAATCCAGAATCAAATATTGATGTTAAGCATATAAATAAGATTTATGTGTTTTTACGGATCCGTTACTGAAGGCTTACCACCCAATTTTAAGATTAAGTTGCTAGCATGGGTTGCTGGAAAGCCTTTTGATTCTGAATAAGGACCGTCAAATAATCCAACTCCCATAAAGTAATATGTTTTCCATTTCTAGATAGAATGATACACTATAAGTATTGAGGTTCAGTGACATTTCATGGATCACTGTAAACACCTTACTTGGTATGTTATTTCTATTGCGAGTGGGCTTATGATGTTTGTTTCCCTTACGATCAAGGGGGAGAATGTTGGAGTTGATCTCCGGTTTAAACAAACCGAGAGAGAAAGTAGGGGAGTTTTGACCCCACAACACGCACTGTGATCGGGGGTGCTAACCACTATTGGACTCGGTCCCGGCTCCCAGGCGCTTAACCTATATAAGAAAAGGACCCCTCGTGTGTTATCCAGCGATAGACACGTTAAAAGTCTTCACCTAAAAGAAACTACCGATCCTAAAGTAGCGCTAAAGGGAGCCGAAGACCGATCTCCACCGTCAGCCACCAGGAGGGTGTGCTGCCGGCGTCCATGGGTCTCCGCCATGACCACGGCATCCCTGCTTCTTCTACCACGACCCCAAGTTCTGCCTGCTTGGTGCAGGCAACCATGTCTTCTTCAACAACTTGTAAGCAATCCCTAATCCCTCTGTTAATTAGTCTCTATTAGGTGCACTAATTGGTGGTCAGTTTAAGTTAATGTCCTCCCTATAAGGAATAAGAACTAACAGTGAGAAGAGAGAAGAGACGAAGTCAGAAGAGTACAGACAGCGACTGGAACATCTCGTTCTCCTCGGTGCATATGTGTTGCAGCAGTAGCAGCTTCTAGACGCGGACACGTAGCGTAGGATTGGAAGAGATGCTCTGCTGGTTCCTCACGAGGCTTCCACGTGGGCAGGCTTACGGGCGAAGCGAAGGGACGGCGGTCGGCGGTGCAGGACAGCAGGACTCGCTCTGCTGCCTACAGTCTGCATTACGATCACGTAGCAGCCGTCCGATCTGAAACGAGCGGTGAGGATGCAAACACCAGCGATGCTCCCCTGTTTCTCGTGTCGTCCTCCCATTCTGAGAAAGTTTCATCCCTTTTCGACGAGTGGTTTTTGAATAAATAGGTTTTTAACGGTTTATACTTAAAATGCTATGTATTCAGGAACCGTTGGCCCAAATAAGTTGAAACTTTCTCAGAGTACATATCATATACTGAATTTTTTTAATTTTTCAGAACAATTTTTATTTTTTACTTTGAAATTTGGGACGATGTTGTACTTGAATTTATAATGGACGACAGATGATGAGGGTAAGTCGCTCGCGCAGCGTCGCTATCATTGGTCTGTGACTTGGACGCTATGTCCCGAGTGCTTGACAGACCAAACAGAACAAGCCCGGCGTTCCCTTCGCATAGATCTCGCTGGAGCTGCTCGTCGGAGAGCCGTCTGTTGTCGGAGAGCAAACGACACGTTGTCCGTGTATTGGAGCAGACTGTCAATTTAAACTCTCTAAACGAAACAAAACTAGCCACATTTCATTCAAACTTAAAATATTTTACAAATTTTGAATAAAACTTAAACTAAATTAAACCTTAATAACATAAACATACTTTAAAATTTAAAGTTGAACTGAGCATAAATAAAAGCTTATATAAAATAAGAACTAAGGTTTCTAACTCTAATATCGACGCAGTCGACATGATGGGAGCCGACGGTGGCGATGGTTCCATGGATGTTTTGATTGACGTCATGTCGGGTCACTGGGGACGTACCCCGGCTGACGCTCACAGAAGAGTTCTGCACCACATCAGCGAAGTCAACAGGCGAGAGATTATCGCACGATGAATCACTGAAGAAGGTGTTGAGCCTATACTCGTACTCTAGCTCCATGTGCTGGTCATACCAACTGTTCAATTTATACTCTAGAAGATTTTATTTATCTAATTACATAAAGATAGAATGCATATCTCTATTAAGATATTTGTTGTGCACATATGCTTTGGAAAATATCTACTAGTATATTTAACAATGTTCAAAATAGAAAAAATCACATAATATATATACAATATATAAATCCATTTTTCAAAAACAAATCGACTAGGAGAGCATTTTTCACATTTAGGTGGTTGTATTTCATGTCGAGGGCAATATTTAACAAAGGAAAAACCTGCGCAACTCAGCTATATTTATAATGTATATATTGCAACTATATAACGTAAAAAGAAACATTATTGCATGGTTAACAATGTTGACTAAGTAATATACAATCCATATTTGCTAAAACCACAATATAATAAAAACAATACGAGTAAGTGTAAAATTTTAGTATAACCGACTGGCTTTCCCCTGTCTCTCGTGGGTAATTTTTCTGAATCGCTTGTCATGACGTTCCTAGTCGTCGATACCTCCTGCGTAAAGTCTACTCTTGAGTACTTCGCCGCCATGGGCCCTGCAGGTCGTCAGGCGTGCTGACCAGGTCAGCTGAGACACTCAAGAGACACCTTCAATTGCGAGGATTAGGGTTAGGTTTAGAATAAATTTTATTCAATTTTTTGTAAATATTAACAAAATTTGAATGAAATTTATATTTTTTCTTTTTATTTTGACGCCTAATTTTTTTAGAAGAGAATAACATTATGAATCTCCATCTTTGTTTTAGACTTTTTCGTCGGTTGATATATATGTCGACCCTTTATGATCCATCAGTTTTAACCGATTGGTTCCAAACTTTGAAATAAATTATGAAAGATGCAGAGGTTGGGGACGTCCCCATTTCGGGAAAAAAAAAATGAGCCAGCTTGGATGTATACTTGACTTCTGTGCATATCAATGCTATATACTTTTTATACTTCATAAGTAGGAGTACAAAATTGCGCCAAAAAAGCGTCGAACAAATTTTTTTTTTGAACTTAACAATATCAAACTAGATGTTCACTATTTCTAAACAAAATATAACTGAGATCACATAACTTACCGGTTTCTGAAAATATTCAGACAAACAGTAGTGAGATTTCAGACGATCGGAGTCAACAGTCAAACAATCATATTCCCTTTCCATTTCTTTTTTCTCGAACGGGATTCCCTTTCCACCTCAAATTTCCCCATCTCCAAAAGAAAGAACCGCGCAAGTCAAAAGTCAAACTAGCGGCCCAGCTCCTCCACACTTCATTCAGGCGGCAGCAATGGCGGAACAGGGGAAGAGCGGCGTCAGGGTGTGTGTCACCGGCGGAGGAGGGTTCATCGGCTCCTGGCTCGTCAGGAAGCTCCTCGAGGCAGGGTATACCGTCCACGCCACAGTGCGAAGCATCGGTACGCGCGTCGATTGATTAACTCTGGAGTGGCGTAGCATCTGTGATTTGTCGCTGCGAATCAGTAGCCGACGAAGAGCGGCGGCTCGGGAGGTGCTAGCTGATCCGGGTTGGTGTGGTGGCTGCAGGGGATGCGGAGAAAGTTGGGCTGCTGCGGCGGCTCGTCCCCGGCGGCGCGCCGGCGGAGCGGCTGGTGCTGTTCGAGGCCGACCTCTACGACGCCTCCAGCTTCGCCCCGTCCATCGCCGGCTGCCAGTACGTACTCCTCGTCGCCACGCCGTCCGCGCACGAGGCCTCCTCCTCCAAGGTGAGTCCGCGCTTCGATCTGTGCAATTTCGTCAGAGCGTCGTTCCTAAATTGAGTAAATTCGATCTGGTCTTCGTTGCAAGTTCACGGGCCGATCGCTACCAGACACGGTGATCACGATCTGGTGCGTGAGATTAATTTTTGATCAGTTCCACACTTCCGAAAGCATAGGAGACAGGACTGTGCACAAATACAAGCTCAGAATTCAGAGTTTCAGTAGTCGATGTTGATCGAGTATTCTTTTGCTCGCAGTACAAGAATGCGGCGGAAGCAGCCGCTGACGCGGTGCGCGTCATCCTGCGGCTGTGCGAGGAATCCAAGACAGTGAAGCGCGTCATCCACACCGCGTCGGTATCGGCAGCCTCGCCGTTGATGGGGTCCTCCAGCGCCGCCGCCGCCGTGTACAGAGATTTCATCTCCGAATCCTGCTGGACCCCGCTGGATGTCGATTACCCTCTCCGGAACGCGCACTTCGACGTGAGTGGTTCCATTCAAACTCAGTGGTCTGAATTCTGAACTTCAAATGCAAAATGAAAATCAAAATTACAGTGTTGGGTGATCATCTGCAGAAGTACATAGAGTCGAAGCTCGTGTCGGAGACAGAGCTCCTGGTCTACAACGACGGAGAGAGCCCGGCGTTCGAGGTGGTCACCCTGCCCTGCGGCCTCGTCGCGGGGGATACGGTCCTCGGCCAGGTCCCAGAGACGGTGGAGAGCGCGGTAGCTCCCTTGACCAAGAAAGAGCCCTACTTCACGCTGCCGAGGATCCTGCAGAGGCTGTTGGGCTCGGTGCCGCTGGTGCACGTCGACGATGTCTGCGCTGCGCTCATCTTCTGCATGGAGCAGGCTTCCATCTCCGGCCGGTTCCTTTGCGCCGCCGCCTACCCGACGACCTATGACGTCCTGGACTACTACCGCAGCAAGTACCCCCACCTCGACCTCCTGGAAGAGTAAGCCCTGAACTCTTGGGTACATTGAGTCATCGTCGAACTTCTCATGAAATGAAGTTGGACCACATCCATGGTGATGTGTTTTGTTTCTCCAGTCGGTTGACTGATCGACTGAATTGGTGCCAGGACCAATGAGGCACTTGCGAGGGTGCAATCTGGGAGGGACAAGCTTGGGGAGCTGGGCTTCAGGTACAAGTATGGGATGGAGGAGACACTACAGGAAAGCGTCGCCTGCGCGGTGAGGCTCGGCTGCCTTGACGCATCCAGGCTCTGCGTGCATCTGAAGTGATGAACCTAACCAATGATGTGCAGCGCAGGGCAAGTGACCATAGCCCTGTCCTGTTGTTCAATTGTTCTGCACTTTACAGACATTAATGTGTTAATTCCAAAATAGATGACTTCCATTTGTCCAAAAGTGGATGTATCTAACATGTTACGTGTATAGTTACATGAATAACTGGAGCACTGAAGTAACAGTCAGAAGCAATTTTGTGTTACACTCAGCAGGAGCAAACAGGTGCTATGAGCACTGAAGTAGTACCGAATTGCATTATGAACAACAAAGATCAAACTACCAGCCCTGAAAGGAGACAAAAGCATTCAGTGAACAAGAATAAAACACAAGCAAGACCGAATCTCTCGTCAGAGGAGTGCCATTTATGCTTATTATCAGAGTCATATTTACCTTCTTCAGGAGAACACATAGTTCAACTCGTTTATAACCAAAACACGTAAAACCCACAACCAGCTCTCAACGGTTCTTTCTTCAACCATAGCAGAACTCAAGTAGCAGTCGGACACAATACTGTGCTAATTAAGTGTCAATAATAGGACTGGCAAAATATGTTCACACGAAGGGCAGGTGCAACATAGGTGTAATTTGGGAATAATAATAACTTGTATTGATTTAGACAATATTACAATGCTTATATAGAAGAGAGGAGGGGGTCGGCCGGCCTAGGGTTAAGCCCTAAACCGACTTAGGCTAGAATTGCGGGGGCTGTGGATTTTGTTGGGAAACTTGGTGGAGAGTAGAGGTAGAGGAAGAAGAAGGAGCAGCGCCGGCGGCGCGAATTTCAGCCAGCGTCCAGAGGGGACGCGTCGGCAGCGGCGGCGGGGTAGACGAAGCCATGGAGGTGCGGAAAACCTAGGCGTCTGATACCATGTAATTTGGGAATAATAATAACTTGTATTGATTTAGACAATATTACAATGCTTATATAGAAGAGAGGAGGGGGTCGGCCGGCCTAGGGTTAAGCCCTAAACCGACTTAGGCTAGAATCCTACTCTACTCAAATACAAACTCTAATAATAGGAATTATGACCAAATTGCTCATGGAACAAGAGATAGCCTATGGAAGAGATCCGGAGTAGTAGTTCGACAGTTAAAAATGTATTCGCTCAAAGAGCGTGAGGAAGAGTAAATTGAAGTAAATTTTGGGAGGCAGGGATGAACATGAGTAAAGTTCTATGTCGCAGATAGGCACTCCACCGCTCACAACATTAACAAGATGTTCAAGACATGATACTAAGCAAGCACCAAAGGATGGGTGCTACTGCAACCATCCAAAATAAAATGTTCTTGTGGTATAGTACTGATAAGTAAAAAGACCTAACAACAAAAGACAGATCTCAATCCAAAGGCAAAGCAAACCAGGAACATTCACACATGCCCTATGTAGAACAAGACTCCTCGTCGTCTTCTTGCAGCTCTTGATACGGTATTGGAACAATGCTCTCTTGGAGGCGGTGATGAGTAAGTCGCATACAATATCGACTATTTCCAAGGTTCACAATTCCTAAGAACTTGCCATCAATGTCGCAGCGTAGCACATGATTTTCTTCATTAAAACTGATCAGTAGCTCACGCTCGTTGAGCACATCCATGTTAATGAACTCTTCAATCGTGAATCAAGTGGTGTTTTCTTGTAGATCATCATCAACTTCTTAAAAGGAGTTAAATAAAGTTGTCTTGATGCTTCCACCGTGTGCAGGTCAATCCGGTACTTGAAAGCCCAGATTTCAGCATCGTAATCCTGCATCACCCACACATCCATGGTGGTGAAAATGGGAGTGAAGCTGCCCCATAAAGCAAGGGCCCCGTTCATGTTGAACAACCTCCTCTTAACGCACGACAGCTGGGTGGGACTGTGCATCCACCGGAATGACTCAGCTTCTGTGTCAAACACAATAATGTCTCCGTCACCTTCCGTAATGTCGCTAATGTCGCGGACACCGGTGGCACCACGTGGGAACCAGTGCAAACTGCCACTGTTGTTGACTGGTGGTGGATAACAGGAATAATCGCGCAGTTCCTTCAGTAATTTCTGCTCCACGGAAGAGGACGAGACAATTGGCACTCTCACTCTAACCTGCCTCGGCTTGTCAGATCCCACTGTGAGTATGTATAAGCTGTGTATACAGAACTGTTGTGACCAAGACGATGAGACCAGGAGCACTCTGTATTCTCCAGTTGGATGGTGCCGGTAGAAACCGATTACAGAGTTGTATATGTTCGGACCAGCTTGAGGCAGCGGTAGGAGAGCATGCTTGCGGATGACCGGGTTGCAGATGTAGTATCGGTATCTCTTGTTGACGATGATGAAGCCATCACAAGCAGCGCAAAGCGAATTCTTGTAACCTTCTTTGACGTCTGGGAGGAAGGGCCAGAGCTGTTGACTAGAGGCGCTGGCACCAGCGTTGTCGCGGAAGACGACGATATTGTCAGGCCACCCGGACCCGTTGATGATGGGGAGCGACGGCTGGCGGCAGTGGTGTTCAAGCATGAATCTGGGAGTGGAGGTGGCACTGCGCCACGACGTGCTGACGGCACGGCAGCGGCCGACGTCTTTGGACGGCAACCGGATGAGGATCTTGTCGATGATCTCCTCAGGCAGGTCCTCCAGCAGGGTAGCGCCACTGCTGTCCGGCATGGTGCTAAAAACAAGCAGCGACGTTTAGCGAATTGCTCCGGCAGCCGGCCTAAACTAAGAAACAAGTAAGAAAATTACACGGCTGGAACCGGAAAACGCACAGCACAGAGTAGGATGGTCCAGCGACGGCGGCCCCAATGTTAAATGCACAGAGAAAATTTGCACCGAACAAGAGAGAGACGAACATTTTGGGCGGCGAAGCTGCTCACCCGGGTCGGGGAAGAACGGGGATTGAACCCACGCTTGCTGGTCAAACCATACCAGGGCGTTGCTCGTCCGCACCCAGGCCAGAAGGGGAGCTGCTTGAACTGGAGGCGACCACGCGAGGCGCGGAGGCAAAGCCCGCTCGATCCGGAAGGCAGGAGGCGACGAGCAACGGCCAGGACGCGAAGAGGAGCGGAGGCGAACTGAGTCCGCTGGCGTGCGAATGGAATGGGAAGTTTCTTTGGATGCTGGTCCATAAAAAATAGAGAAGACTTTGCGACAATGATTGGAGCTTAAATAAATAGAGAAGACTTTGCTCCAAGAAATTTCTTCTGAATGAGGTTAAATAAAGTTGCCTTACGTATTAACATATTTTACAAGGAAATAGACAACTTCAAAAAAACATTTCTGTCACACACAAAAAAAGTTTGACTGCATAAATGTTTCAGACAGTAAAACAATAAATCTAAATTATAGTAGAGTTTAAATAGGTTCCAATGATCTGTTTCTCATATAAATTTAAATCATGAATGGAGATTTTTTTTCCACAGAATCCATCTGGTCTCACCCTACCCTGCGCTCTCGTCCCGGGGGACACGGTCCTTGGCCAGGTCAGAGAGACGGTGGAGAGCGCGGTGGCGGTGACCAAGAAAGAGCCCTACCGCGCTGCCTAGGATCCTGCAGAGGCTGCTGGGCTTGGTGCCGTTGGTGCACGTCGACGATGTCTGCGCCGCGCTCATCTTCTGCATGGAGCAGCCCTCCCTCTGTGGACGGTTCCTCTGCGCCGCCACCTATCCGACGACCCACGATGTCTTGGACCAGTACCGCAGGAATTACCCCCAGCTCAACCTCCTCAGAGAGTAATCCCTGAATTCTTCGGTCCATGACATGAGGCATCGTCGAACTTCTCATGAAATGAAGTTCGATGACATCCATGGTGATCTATTTTGCTGCTTCAGTCGGTTGACTGATCGACTGAATTGGTGCCAGGACCGATGAGGCACTTGCGAGGGTGCAACCTGGGAGGGACAAGCTTGGGTAGCTGGGCTTCAGTTACAAGTACTGGATGGAGGCAAACTGGACGAAAGCGTCGCCTGTGCATCTAGGCTCAGCATGCAGCTCAAGTGATGAACTCGATTGTGTGAGGCGGAGGGCAAGTGGTCGTAGACTTGCCCTGCTGTTCAATTGTTCTGCATTTTACAGACATACATGTGTTAAGAGAAGGAAGAAGATACATGAATAACTGAAGCAAGGTGCACTGAAGTAACAATCAGAAGCAATTTTGTGTTGCACGCAGCAGGAGCAAACAGGTGCTATGGGCAAGTAGGAGTATTGCTTATGATGATTTAGTACCGCATTGCATTATGAACAACAAAAGATCAAACTACCAGCCCTGAAAGGAGAGATGCTGAATAAAACACGACTAATAATGCAATAACCAGAGTGTGCCACTGTCAGACAAAAGCATTCACTCAACAAAAAAGACACAAGCAAAGACCGAATCTCTCATCAGAGGAGTGACATTCAGGCTTCTTACCAATGCAAACTGAGAGTCGAATTTACCTTGCTCCAGGAGAGCACATGGTTCAACTCGTTTATAACCAAAACAAGTAAAACCCTGCATAAAAGAATCAGTAGGAAGACAAAGGCCCTGGCAGTAGCAGTATTACCAACACACAACCAGGTCTGCACGGTTATTTCTTCAACCATAGAAACACTCAAGTAACAGTCAGACACAACACTCTGCTAATTAAGTGCCAGTGATACACAGCCAGGAAAGTATGCCCGACACAATATGTTCATACAAAGGGTACCTGCCGCCTAGAGAAACTTACAACCAAGTTGCACACCAGGCAGCAGAGACCAAATAAACAGCCTATGGAAGACACGTATAATAACATTTCAACAACTTAAAATGCCTTTAATTGAAGAACATGATCAAAACTGAATCTGTAATCTTTGTGTTGCCACTTGGGCATCTTAACCATGCTGAAATTAATGTAAACTTTTGGAGGCGAGGAGGAACATTAACAAAGTTCTAATGCCATAAATCGGTACTCCACAGTTTAGAACATTGACAAAATATTCAAGACATGATAAAAAGCAAGCACCATATGATGGCATCCCAGGTGCTACTGCAACCATCCAAAATAAAATATTCGAGTGGTAGTACTAATAAGTAGAAGAGCTAAGAACACAAGATATGATAAACCAGGAGTCCTGAACATTCAGACATACCATGTAG